>BQNB010066390.1:0-34581 GCA_026074375.1 Tanacetum coccineum
GGCCCACGTATAGTTTAGATATTGACGGGTTTTGTAACGGTGGAGAGATACTTGGGATGGTTAGGGTCAGAAACATGACTTATTTCCAAGATCACAAGTGGTATGATGAATTAGCATATGGAATACTAAAAGAAGAAACCTTAATGCACAAAGCAAAAGTTGAAAAATCATAGGGAAATGCAACTCCCGGTGTGATGAAATTCTGTGCATGGTTGATAAATAGTTTTGGGAACTTCCACGAACTAGACTATAATGTGCTAGTAAACCTACAAGAATGTTGATGGAAGATAAATGCTCATGAAATCACACCATTCACTCGTTTGGAAAGTTATGGTCAGGGACCACATGCAAACTTCAAAACTGAAAAGGCTCATGACCCTTATCTTGAGATTGATAATATCTTTGGTAGAAATTGTGACACAAGCAACGCCGATAATACTCAAGACAATCAGGGGCATGAAGAACGCAAGGATGATCCCACTCTTGAACCATCAATATGCAAAATTAGGAGATTCGAGATGATGAAGTACTCATTCAATGTTGATAAAGAGTACATTGCCATAAAAGAGTCCGAGTACCTCAACCACTCAAAGGACAACTCAACGCTTATCGTGAACTTTTACCTATCATTATCAGGGATGGGTCATGGCAACACCCGATGAAGAATGAAGAAAAGGAAAAAAAGTCAAACTTAACGACTAGCTGAAACAAAAGTGCTTCTCGGGAGACAACCTGGTCATTTTTAAATTGTTTGAATTGTTTTTAAATTGTTTGCACGAGTTTGTCTTCCCAGACACTCCATACGGCGTATCGAACCCCTCTGGATACAGCGTATGGATGTGTCTGGACGTTATCAGTCTGTAATTTAATTTTAGTACTTTTAATATTTAATTGTTTATACAGGAACCAACGGCGTATCCTAGGGTTTGGGATACGGCGTATTGATCCCTGTACAGTTGTGTGTTTAATTGTTTTCCTGCATTGTAACCATTGTATAACCGAGATAGGAATTACACTTTCATCTTAACTTTTATGCAGGTCCTTGCTATGAGGAAATCGACGATATGGTATACTCTAAAAAAGACGTGTGTTGAACTTGTACGAGCATTCTGAAGCCTCGTGAACATACTTTTGCTCAAAAACTCAAATTGGAGAATCATCCCGAGCAACATATCAGGAGAGTTCCTCGTTCTAATTCTATTTCCCTTTTTTAATTGTTTTATCTATACAACGAGGACGTTGTATAATCTAAGTGGGGGGACTGAGAATTAGAATGCCTACTTGTCCTTTCTTTTACAACTAATATGCTATATGCTTAAATTATGCCAAATTTAAAATTTTTTCTAGCATAACTTTTGTTAAATTACTAGTTACATGACCTCGCGCACTATAACCCTTAATGTCAACTTGTGAGAATTAAGCCTATTCCGTTTCCTAACGTTTACTAAAAAATTCCATAAAAATATAAGTGTGTCGGTGATGTAGTGGACTTTAGAACTTGGCTTGGTATATCACTCGAGACCACAACGATGAGTACTATGGACTTAGATGGAGAAACATTTTTAACTGGTAAATTTCTAGGCATACACCAAAAAGCCTAAATATTGTAAAATTAACTAACTACGCTGGTTAGTTAAATCCCGTATAACCCTTTACTTACTCTCACTATAAGAGTAAGATCCCCTAGAATAACTTGTTGAGCCATTCCTATCTTTTTCACACCATATGTCTATTTCGTTACACCTTAGCCTACCCTGTAGATTAAGCCTACTTAATCAAAGTTGCTAGTTGCTTTTGTGTAAAGTTTTGTATTTCCTGTGTCAAAGTAAAATTTTCTATCTCTGTTATGGTCGCGAAATTGCACAATGCAATGGGAAAATATGTAGCTCGTGTATTTTGCTACTTTCGCGATTGTGTATTATGTCCGAAGATGAAGTGTTAAAGGAAGAATTATCCGAATGAATTATGATTATGAAGACGGTGAAATTGCATTGAGGTTTATGTTATAAAAAATGAAAAAATAGAAAATGCATCAAAAAAGAGAAGGATGATTGATAGTCGATTCACTAAATTTAAACCGATGAAATACTTAGAAGGATCGATTATTTGTGGATAAAAATCAACGAGGTATAGTTTTGTATTATGTGGCCGATATCACCACTTTTGTAAAAGTATGTAACTTTGGGATGTTCGGGAAGTTGACCGTTATGGGAACGCCAACATAGGGTAGTCTTTGGTCATTTTTTTACGAGGCGTTTGTTATATATTTTGAGTCTTTAATCATGGATCGGGTCGGGAAAAAGTTACTAGCAACTACCTTATTTGTTTCAACTTAATCCTATTGTTTGTGAATTTTATTTAACAACCATTTTCTTCCCATTCCTAGCAATTAACCTTAGGATTTACTCGAACGAGGATGAGATCGAGTCATGCATGTCTATTCCATCGTTACGGCTATGTATGCATGATTTAGCCTCGTTGTTGGTTTATTACTTTTGGTAAAAACTAGAAGATCCCTTTTGTATATTATTCTTCATCCTAACCCTTGGTTAAACTCGAATAAGGATGTGATCGAACACACATGTCTATTCCGTCGTTACGGTCATGTATGTGTTCTTCAGCTGCCTTGTTGGTGTGGTACTATCGGTGAAAGATTGTTAGAATGATCACCCCTTAGCCTTACATAAAAACCCAATTTACGTTTTGACTTGCTTCTCATTAGCTCTAGTGGTGGAGATGTATATCCTTGCCAAGAATATGATATGAAGCTAATCAATACCGAGCAAATGAGCGTACCACTAAAATGTTGCACCCTAGATTTAGTTGAGTGATCTGAGTAAAATTTCATATCCATATTTTCGTGAGTTGCTTGGTCTTGTACCGGTTATTAAAACGAAAGAAAGAGAATTGCTTAAACGGAAAAATCATGTGACTTTGGTTGGGATACATTTTCAATATAATCTAGAGTCTACTTGATGACAAGTAGGATTCAAGTGGGGGGGTATTTGATGACATCGAATAACGTCACATTTATACCATCATTTATCCCGAATAAACTAACCACCTTTATATAATTATTGCAAGAATTTATACTTAATTGCTTAAAAGTGTAATTTGAAGTAATTACGGAGTGATTTGTGAAGACATGCTAAAAGGCGCATGTTTTGGAGCTAAAACAAAGATATTTGAAGATTGACTATTTCTGACCAATACGCCATATCCACAAAAAGAGATACGGTGTATCAGCGCCTGGACTTCACAAGAAAACGCGTATTATCACTTCCCAATACGGCGTATCCAACTCCTACTATACGCAGTAAATCATCAAGATAGAATAATTCAGAATTTTGGCTAATAGTAAATTTTTGGGAAGATATGAAGATTGATTCTAAACTTTGCGCGCACTCCAAGGGAAACACCCTAATACGCTGTATTGGCCTAGCCCAATAACGGCGTATCCCAGAACTTTTTCAGAGGGCTATAACTAGAAGACTCAAAAACAGTTTTTCAGTGTGCAAATTAAATTCTTTATACCATAACAATAAAAGACATTGTCTGAAGAAAGAAGAGCAACCAAAGGTCAGCATCGAACACGATTCCATAGAAGACACCATATAATTCCTATACTCTTGTAATCATTTTAATTTTTGTGTATACCGTTGGTAAAACGTTTAGTTACCTTGTTATTTGATCATGTTTGTATAATTACAAATGGTATGAGGGGCTAATATACCCGAGGGTATAGCCATCTTATATGAAAGATTTAATGTTTTGGTTTTTTTAAAATCGATTTTCTTAATTATCGTGAAAGTTAATATGTTTATCCACATGATACTGTCTACATGTTTGAATATGCCGACCTAATCATTCAACTGTCTAGTTTACACCTAACAAGTGAGATAGATACTGGGATAGCACTTTCCAATCGTGTTTTTATAATACTGGACCCAATAGGATCGCAAATAATGTTTCATCTTTTTTCTTTAAATTAAGAGCCTAAGTTGGAACCGGCAGGTTGACCACGTAATGTTTTCAACAAGATTTTTCTTTGATTATTTGATAAAGATTTAATAGTGACTACCATTTATAAAATATCATCAAACAGTAAGTGGGTAAAGTCCCGATGGGCTAGGGTTTATTAAGATCACTATTGCTTTAATCCCTAGATAGATTATAATAAAACCTAAAAGGATGCTTTATTGCGGAAACATTTAATTGTGGACAAGGATTCAACGTGTGTCCCTAGGTCTTAGATGATGTCCAGCCTAAGTCTTAAGAATGATATGCCCCGCTTCAGATAAAGAAATCATTGCACAGACAAAACAAACTAGCATTTACGATTCATAATTTTTTTAATATGGGCTAATACGTTTCTATTATATTGCTTGTATCGCTCCTTTTAACTTCAGATTATTTCTGCAATTTTATAGAGTTTAGACTTGATATTGACACTCATAAAAAACCTGAGCCAAGTCTCTTATGCTGAAAACCCCCAATCCTATTAGAAAACGTATATAGCATAGGTTTAACAAGTAATTAGAATAACTTAATAGAGTAATTAAAATACTGTAGATATATAATGTTAACGACTCGCTCTTAGTGTTTGATACCCTACTTACCATGAAACTCTATCTGATCGGGTACACTACCCGTTAAAGTGTTGTTTTAGGATAAGTCGGCTAAATATAAATTTAAAACTTGGTAATCAATAAATTGACCCTACACGACAGCATATCAAAGAGCAATAAGAAGAATGAATGGAAACCTACGAGTAAAGTGTTTACTAATGTTGGAAACAGATAGGTATACATACAAGTATGACCTATCACTAAGACGAAACTAAGTTGCCCTTCAGACTAAGAATTACTTCCACTAAAATAGGTGCCAACCCTAGAACCAGTTTCAATACAAAAGTAATTACAAAACACCACCTAATTCGTATCTCAAGAAAAACCCCATGAAACAAAAACTGTAATTTCGAGTAGTAAAACCTAAAATTCAGCAAACCTAGGGTCTTTTAACAACTCGGAACCCAACAAAAATTGGGGATCCAATGTTTCAACTTCTCCATCTTCTTCTTGTTTCCAATACAGGTCGTATAGATCGTCCTTTGGTACTTGGATTCGGGTTGCTCCAAACATATGACCGTAAAAAACAAAGCGCCTCTCAAGCTCATCAATTATGTCAGCAAGATTATGGGAGACCAGTTAGATACCGGAAATGATCAATTGCACAATATATGGTATGTGTGTGATAACAGATTTGATAAAGTAATAATTTCAAGGGTTTTATTATGTAGAGGGGCCTTGGACATAATTTATTTTCAGTGGGACAATTCTGTGACTCTGATCTTGAAGTAGCATTTCAAAAACATACGTGCTTTGTTCGTGACTTAGAGGGTGTCGATCTACTTACGGGCTCAATGGGCATAAATTTGTATACACTTTCACTTGAGGATATGCTGAAGACCTCTCCAATATGTCTCGTGTCCAAAGCTTCTAAGACCAAAGCCTGGTTATGGCATCGACGTTTGTCACACTTAAACTTCAGTACCATTAATCAACTAGCTAAACAAGGTCTCGTTCGAGGTTTACCCAAGTTGAAGTACGAGAAAGATCACTTGTGTTCTGCGTGTTAATTAGGGAAGAGCAAGAAGCATACTCATAAACCCAAATTTGAAGTTTCATTCAAGAAAAACTGTACTTGTTGCACATGGATCTTTGCAGTCTAATGTGTGTCGAGAGTATTAATGGGAAAAAGTACATTTTAGTCGATGATTACTCAAGGTTCACATGGGTTAAGTTTTTAAGATCAAAGGATGAAACTCCTGAGTTCATCATCAAATTTATGAAGCAAAAACAAGTTCGTCTCAATGCAACTATCAGAAATATTAGAACAGATAATGGAACAGAGTTTGTCAATCAGACCCTGAAAAGCTTTTATGAAGATGTCAAGATCCCTCACTAAACATCAGTTGCGCGTACTCTATAACAGAACAACGTCGTCGAAAGGCAGAACCGGACTTTAGTAGAAGTTTCTTGTACTATGTTGATATTTTCTAAAGCACCATTATTTCTGTGGGCAGAAGCAGTGGCAATCGCTTATTACACCCAGAATTGATCTCTGATATGTTCTCGACACAATAAAACACCATATGAGCTATTACATAATAGAAAACCAGATTTAAAGTATCTTCACATCTTTGGTGCCTTGTGTTATCTAATCAATGATAGTGAAGATATTGGAAAGCTGAAACCCAAAGCTAATATCGGTATTTTCATTGGCTATTCTCCTACAAAGAAAGCGTACTAAATCTATAATAAACGGACAAGAATGATTGTTGGGTTTAAAAGACTTCAATATGATTCTTAGAGTTACTACTGCTCAAATATATATTAGTGTTGCCAAGGATAACTTAGTGCTGCTGGTAATACTAATAAAAATTATGCTAAGTAGTTAGTACTGGTAGTATAAAGTTACTACTGTTAGTATAATTAGTACTGTTAGTAATAAAGTATACACTGCTATGCTAAGCAGAAGTTAAGACTGCTCAGAGATGAAGACTGAAAATATACTAAGTAGTTACTACTGCTAGTACAAAAGTTAGTACTGCTAGTATATGTTAGTACTGCTAGAATAAATTTCTAAGTAGTTAATGCTGCTTGTGCTCAGTTACAACTGCTGAGTGATTACTACTGCTGGAAGGAATATGCTGACAAAGACGAGATCAAAGATTAATTAGAGAACAAGAATACTTACGAAGATAATAATAAGTTATTATGTAAATGAATATAAAGTTATAACTTATTCATTTAAGAGATTACGTTTGTTTATAGAAAAGATCTTGATAAGTTAGGAAAGTATTGTAAGCCTTGTAGGACTCCTTGGTGTATAAAAGGAGGTCCTAGGGCATAATGTTAGATGTACATCTTTGATATTCGCGACTTCAAGTTTTAGTAAATACCCTAACGACTATTTAAGGAGTGTTCGTATTCATATTGAGACTAGAAAAGGGTTTTGGTAATCTGTCTTGTTTTTAATTTTGTGTTACTGTTTTATAAATAATTCTTCTTAGTATCATTGACTAGATTTCGCATAGTCTTTGATATTCATAATCAAAGTTTCTACCATAGTTGTCTTGGATTTACTCAATACAACTAAGCTTTATACAAGCTAAGCAAGATCTATTCAAGTGGGATCAACAAGTGGTATCAGAGCTTGTTGAGAAACTTTGAATTAGAAGAAACAATTTACACATATCAGAACTATTTGTTTAACATAGAGGCAGGATCTTCAACAATGGTTACTGCTGCAAAACTTCCAGTACTCAATCCAGGAGAATTTGAGCTTTGGAAAATGAGGATAGAACAATACTTCCTAATGACAGATTATGCTCTTTGGGAAGTAATAGTAAATGGAGACTCACCTCCACCAAAGAGAACTATTGATGGTGTTGAGCAAACATATCCTCCTACAACTGCAGAGGAGAAGTTAGCAAGGAAGAATGAGTTAAAGGCAAGAGGTACATTGTTGATGGCTCTTCCAAATGAACATCAACTAAATTTTAATAGCTACAAATGTGACAAGACGCAAAAGATTGCCATAGAGAAAGGTTTTGGGTAAATAATGATCAAAGAAAACTCAGAAGACACTTCTAAAGCAACAGTATAAGAATTTAAATGGATCAAGCTCAAAAGGACGTAATCAAACCTATGATAAGCTTCAAAATATTATCAGTCAGCTAGAGATTCTGGGTGAAACTATTTCTCAATAAGATATGAATCTGAAGTTTCTAAGAAGTCTCCCATCAGAATGGAAGACTCAACCTTATCGGAGAATCAAACCTTGTAATTAAGACACCTTCAGCATGGATGACCTATACAACAATCTGAAGATTATGAAACTGAGTATTAAAGGGTCATCAAGCACAAACCAAAATTTACATAATTGGCTTTTGTGTCTTCCATAACTCAGGCAGTACCAATCAAGCTTATGGTTCAAACTCAGCCAATACTATAGTATGGAGTGATGCTGTGATCTATTCTTTCATTTTCAAACCAATCTAACATTCCATAAATTAAATGATAGGACTTACAACAGATTGATGCTGATGACTTGAAGAATATGATCTAAAGTCGCAGATGGCTATTGTTGACCTAATAAGTCTAGAAGATTTCTAATAAGACGGAGGAAGTATTAATTCAAATGTTCTAAGACCATAGTTTAACAAATCAAAGGGGAATGTTATAACTGTCATAAAAAGGGTCATTTTGCAAAGGGAGTAGGGAGGGCTCTAAGAGAGAACGGGAACAAAGAACTTGTAAGGAGGAATGTGACAGTAGAAACAACAGAGACAAAACTTGGTGCTCAAGATGGACATGGATATGACTGGAGTGATCATGCTGAAGAAGGACCTATAAACTTTGCACTTATGGCATATACATTCATCAGAATCTTTCACAAGCTAGATTCTGAGTTTATCTACTTGTTCTAAAGCATGTTTAAAATGTTATGAAACTCTCAAAGAACATTATGATAATCTAACAAAAGATTTTAATAAGTCTTAATTAAATGTATGTGCTTATAAAGCAGGTCTAGAACCTGTAGAGGCTAGACTAGATATGTATAAAAAGAATGAGGTTGTTTTTGAAGAAGACATAAAGATTTTAAAACTTGATATTAAGTTGATAGATAATGCACTAACAGAGGTTAGAAAGAAATTTGAAAAAGCTAAAAAGGAAAGAGATGATTTAAAACTTACCTTATAAAAGTTTGGAAATTCATCTAAAAATCAAAGCAAACTGTTAGAGTTTCAAGTAAGTGACAAGTCAAAACTGGTGTAGAGTTTGATAGTCAAGTGGTTGATAGTCATGTGTTTGATAGTCAGGAAAATGAAAGGTACAAAACAAATGAAGAGTATCATGTTGTTCCCCCTCCCTATATTGGAAGCTTCATACCCCCTAAATATGATTTGATACTTGCTGATGAGGAGAACTGTTTTTTTGTGAGGTTAGTAACTATATACCATAATGCTATTAACAAGGAAGCTAAACCAGTGGTGTCAAAACCTAAGTCTCTTATGAACCACTTATAAAGACAGGATATCTGACAGAGGGGAATGAGATAAGACTGAGTTAAGTCTAAAATAGAGAAAACCTAGTTTTGGCCAAATAAATTTGTTTAAATCTAACGAGATAAGTGAAAACACCTAGGGAGTCTGTTAAGAAGATAAAGAACAAAAAGCAAGCTAAATACCCTAGGAAAAATAGTCAAAGCCCTAGAGGTAACCAGAGAAACTGGAATAACTTGATGACTTTGAAATTAGGAAGTAATTTTGAGTTTAAAAATAAAGCTTGTTATGAATGTGGCAGTTTTAATCATTTGATCAAAGATTGTGATTTGTATGAAAAGAAAATGGTAGAGAAAACATTATGGAACAATGCTAGAATGGCAAATCATCAAAATTCTCAAAGAATGACTCACCCTCATCCAAAAGGAAATTTTGTTCCAAAATCAGTCTTAATGAAATCTAGCATTAAATCACTTAATACTGCTGGGCAAAACTTTTCAAAAGCAGCAGTATCAGTTAATACTACCAGACCAATTAATACTGCCTACACAAGACCAACAGTAAATAGTGTAAGGAAAGCATCAAATGTTTTAAATAAAGGACATACACATGTTATAAGGCCCTTTAACAAGTGTACAACAAATAAGAACAGTAATTTAAAGAAAATTTTAATATTGTTAAGGGAGATGTTACTACTGCTGGGCCAAAAGCAGTAGTAAGTAATAATAAGGGAAATGAGGCTAATGTTGTTAAGGCCTCAGCAAGATAGGTTGGATAACCAAAGCAAAAGTTTTTAGACCATTACCCTTCAGACATAATTGTGCATCAATTAAAGTAATAAAAGATTTGACTATGTTGATGCACAAGGCAGATCCAAGTCTATAATGGCTTGGGTCCCCAAGAGAGCCTGATTCTCTTACTTTTATGCAGGGCAATCCACAGTTAGAATTGTAGGAAAAAGGATTAATTGATAGTGGATGCTCTAGGCACATGACTGAAAATAAGTCCTACCTCTCAGATTATGAAGAAATTAATGGTGGATTTGTTGCATTTGGAGGAGATCCCAAAGGAGGTAGAATCACTAGTAAAGGTAAAATCAGTACAGGTAAATTGGATAAAAAAAGAAGTGGTAAATTAGATTTTAAAGATGTGTATTTTGTAAAGAAACTAAAGTTTAACCTCTTCAGTGTCTCATAAATGTATGACAAGAAGAATAGTGTTCTTTTTACTGATACTGCATGTGTTGTTCTGTCTCCAAACTTTAAGTTAACGGATGAAAGTCATGTTTTGCTTAAAGTTCCTAAAAAGGATAACATGTACAGTGTTGATTTAAAGAATGTTGTTCCTCAAGGAGGTCTTGCTTGTCTCTTTGCAAAAGCCATACCAGATGAATCTAATCTTTGGCATAGGAGGCTTGGACATGTAAATTTCAATACTATAAATAAACTGGTTAAGGGAAACCTTGTAAGAGGTTTACCTTCAAAACTTTTTGAAATTAATCAAACCTGTGTTGCTTGTCAGAAGGGAAAGCTACACAGAGCTTCTCGTAAGACTAAAATAGTTAGTTCAATCAGCCAACCATTACAAATGTTGCACATGGACTTGTTTGGCCCAACATTTGTAAAGAGTTTAATGAAAAAGATGTATTGCCTAGTTGTCACAGATGATTTTAGTAGGTTTAGTTGGGTTTTCTTTTTAGCCACTAAGGATGAAACTAGTGAAATCCTTAAAACATTTATAACAGGCATATAAAATCTAATAGAAATTAGGGTAAAAGTGATTAGATGTGACAATGGGACTGAATTCAAGAATAGGGTCATGAATCAGTTCTGTGAAATGAAGGGTATTAAAAGGGAATTTAGTGTTTCTAGGACTCCACAACAAAATAGAGTAGCAAAAAGGAAAAATAGGACACTAATAGAGGTTGCTAGGAGTATGCTAGCTGATTCAAAAGTGCCAACAACTTTCTGGGCTGAAGCAGTTAATACTGCTTGTTATGTCCAAAATAGGGTGTTAGACATCAAGACTTACAACAAGACCCCTTATAAACTTTTTCTAGGTAGAAAACCTGCATTAAGCTTCATGAGACCATTTAGGTGTCCTATAACAATCCTTAATACCATAGATCACCTAGGTAAATTTAATGGAAAGGCTGATGAAGGGTTCTTTATAGGATACTCTACCAATAGCAAAGCATTCAGAGTATTCAACAATAGAACTAGGATAGTAGAAGAGAACCTGCATGTTCAATTTAGTGAGAATACACCTAATATTGCAGGAAATGGACCAAATTGGCTTTTTGATATAGATGCACTAACAAAGTCAATGAACTATAAGCCAGTTGTTGCAGGGAATCAATCTAATAGTAATGCAGGTACAAAAGCATGTAATGATGCAGGTAAAGCTAGAATGGAGACAGTACCTGGCAAAGATTACATTTTACTACCAATGTAGCCTGCTGATCCGCTATTCTTTTAAGATTCAAAGAGTTCTTTTGATGCTAGATTCAAACCATCAAGGGAGGAGGAAAAAAGGATGTTGAAGATCCAAGGAATGAAGATAGTGAGGCTCCAAGTACAGATGAGTCAAGAGTTAATCAAGAGAATGATGCTAGTGTTAACAACACCAACACTATTAATACTGTTAGTCTAACTGTTAATGCTACTAGCATAGAGGATAATGCTGTTGATAAAAATATAGTTTATGGATGTGTTGTTGATCTAAATATGCCTGAATTAGAAGATATTGTTTATTCAGATGATGCTGAAGATGTTGGTGCAGAGGCTGGCATGAACAATTTAGATATATTTATGACTATCAGTCCTATTCCAACTACAAGAATTCATAAAGATCATCCAATTGAACAAATTATTGGAGATTTGAATTCAGCACCTCAAACCAAAAGGATGATAAAGAGTGTGACTGAACATGTTATGTTTAGTTCAGTACAGCAGAGGACCAACCATAAAGACTTTCAAAATTTTTTGTTTGCATGTTTCTTATCACAAGAAGATCCCAAGAAGGTAATCCAAGCATTAAAAGATCCAAGCTGGATAGAATCTATGCAAGAGGATCTTTTGTAGTTCAAATTACAACAGGTTTAGACGTTGATGGATTTACTTAATGGCAAAAGGGCCATTGGCACTAAATGGGTGTATAGGAACAATAAAGATGAAAGAGGTATTGTGATTAAGAATAAAGCAAGATTGGTTGCACAAGGATACACACAAGAAGAAGGAATAGACTATGATAAGATTTTTGCTCTAGTTTCTAGAATTGAAGCAATCAGGTTATTCTTAGCCTATGCCTCATTTAAAGACTTTATGGTGTATCAGATGGATGTCAAGAGTGCTTTTCTTTATGGTAGGATTGCAGAGGAAGTCTATGGTTGTCAACCACCAAGATTTGAAGACCCAGACTTTCCTGACAGAGTATACAAAGTAGAAAAGGCACTTTATGGACTGCATCAAGCTCCTAAAGCTTGGTATGAAACCTTATCAACTTATTTATTAGACAATGGGTTTCAGAGAGGAAAGATAGACAAGACTTTATTTATTAGAAGGAATAAAGGTGATATTCTGTTAGTTCAAGTGTATGTAGATGATATCATTTTTGGCTCTACAAAGAAGACATTATGCACTGAATTTGAGAAGATGATGCATAAGAAGTTTTAAATGAGCTCTATGGGTGAACTCACATTCTTCCTAGGACTGCAAGTGAAGCAAAAGGAAGATGGGATTTTTATAAGTCAAGACAAGTATGTGACTGAGATTTTGAATAAATTTGGCTTTAGTGATGTCAAAACAGCAAGCACACCCATGGAAACCCATAAGCCTTTGCTCAAAGATACAGATGGTAAGTATGTAGATGAACACTTGTATAGATCCATGATTAGATCATTGATGTATCTAACTTCTTCAAGGCCTGATATTATGTTTTTAGTATGTGCTTGTGCAAGATTCTAAGTCAATCCTAAAAGTTCACATCTTCATGCTGTGAAAATGATCTTTAGATACTTAAAAGGTCAACCTAAATTGGGCCTTTGGTATCCTAAGGATTTACCTTTTGATTTTGTGGCATATACTGACAGTGACTATGCAGGAGCAAGCTTAGATAAGAAGTCCACAACAAGAGGTTGTCAGTTCCTAGGGTGTAGACTGATTTCATGGCAATGCAAGAAGCAAACTGTGGTTGCTAATTCCATAACTGAAGCTGAGTATATAGCTGCTTCTAATTGCTGTGGACAGGTGCTTTGGATTCAAAATCAATTGCTGGATTATGGATATAACTTTTTGTAGACTAAGATTCATATTGATAATGAGAGTACTATCTGCATAGTGAAGAACATTGTTTTTCATTCGAAAACAAAGCACATTGAGATTAGGCAGCACTTTATTAGAGATTCCAATAAGAAGAAGCTTATCCAGATGATCAAGATTTACACAGATCAGAATGTTGCAGATTTACTCACAAAAGCATTTGATGTTAGCAGACTTTAATATATGATTGCAAGTATTGGAATGCTTAATCTCTAAAGTCTTGATTAATGGAAGGATGTTTGGAATGGAATGAAAAAGCTACTAAGGATGAAATTAGAGTAAGTACTTGTAACTTCAAGTTTCTGCTGTTAAGTATAATTAGTGGTGCTAGTTATACTTGATACTGCTGAGTTAATATTGATAGTTATACTTACTACTGCTGGTATAATTAATACTATGAGAATTAAGAGAATAAGTGAGAATAAAAATAGAAAAAGAGATGTGTAAAAATAAAAACAGATAGATTGGATTGATGAGAAAAAGAATTGAGAGAAATAGGGAGCTAAAAAATAGAAAGAGAGATGTGTGAAATAAAAACAGACAGAGAGAATTTGTAAGTTAAAATATTAATTTGATGATGGCAATGCTGATTAGAAAGGAATTGAAGTTAATGCTGGTGATTCAAAGTTAATGCTGCTAGGCATAACTTACTATTGTTGGTTGTAAGTTAATGCTGCTAGGCTTAATTTACTACAGAGTTACTACTGCTGGGTTACTTACTACTACTAGTTGAAAAGTTAATGCTGCTAGGCATAACTTACAACTACTAGTAAACGTTGATGTTATTGAGGGTATTTTCATAAATACTTCGATTAAGGGTATCAATCACTCATTCAATCAATTTTAATATTTCATATACTCTCTAATCATAAACCCTAACTCAATTTCATCATTCTTCATCAAAACCTAACAAAATGTCTGATTAAAAGTTTGCTGATACTCACAATTTAGTTGCATTTTTGGAGAAACCCACTGAAAGTGAAGGGTTTGAGGAGATAGTTGATTTTCTGAATGCAAACCCTATCAAATATGCTTTAACCGTCAATCCTACAATCTATTGTTCATGTATAAAACAGTTATGGGATACTGTCAAAGCAAAAAATGTTTAATGGGGAAGTACAATTGTAAGCCCTAGTGGATAAGAAGAAGGTGATCATAACTGACTCCACTATAAAGAGAGATCTTCAACTAGAAGATGCTGAAGGTACTAAATGTCTACCCACTACTACCATTTTTGAAGAACTAACAAGAATGGGGTATGAAAAACTTACTCAGAAGCTTTCATTTTATAAAGCTTTCTTTTCTCCTCAATGGAAGTTTTTGATTCATATAATTTTGCAATGCCTAAGTGCTAAGACTATTACATGGAACAAACTCAGTAGCACTATGGCTTTTGCAATTATCTGCTTAGCCACAAACCAAAAATTCAACTTTTCTAAGTATATCCTTGATAGTATGGTGAAGAATGTGGATAGTATGGTTAAATTCTAGATGTATCCAAGGTTTGTGTAAGTATTTGTTAATCAACAATTTAGAGATATGTCACATCACAAAAAGATTTATGTTACCTCCTCTTACACAAAGAAGATTTTTGAAGCTTTTAATGAAGAAACTTGATGATTTTGAAGATAAATATCAAGTTTAGAGGAGGATTGTTGGGATTAAAATACTTCATGATGATCTTAGAGTTACTGCTACTCAAGTGTGTGTTAGTACTGCTAAGCATAAATTAATGTTGTTAGTAATCTTTCTGAAAAATATGCTAAGTAGTTAGTACTGCTAGTTACTACTGCTAGTGTAAGTTACTACTGCTAGTGTATTTTTGTACTGTTAGTTATAATGCTTGTAATGGTTAGTAATGCTAGAGTAAGATAGTACTGCTAAGAGTAAAGTTAGTTACTGATAGTGTAAACTTTAATACTGCTGATGAAAAGAATGATGAACAATATTCTAAGTAGTTATGTTGATTGTACTCTATCAGTGCTGCTGGTTTTATTTAACAAAGCTTACATACTACTTGTAAGGTTTTCAACTGCTCAAGATTAAGAGTGCTTGGTAAAAGATAAAGATTGATTGGAGATCAAGAATACTTACGTGATAAGTATGAGTTATCTATAGAAAGGATCTTAGTGAATATTCTAAATTTTTGTAATATATTGTAAATCAACTAGGACTCCTTGGTGTATAAAAGGAGGTCTTAGGGCATAGAGATAGATATCATCTTTCATTATTCTGTTAATCTATTTATAGCTTCAAGGTTTTGTAAACTCTAACACTATTAAGAGTGTTCGTATTATATTAAGGCTGAAAGTTTGGTAAATTATTTTGTTATTGATTTTATTCATTACTGTTTCATTAAAATTCTTTTTAGTATTATTAACTAGATTCCGCATAGTCTTTGATATTCACAATTAAATTTTCTATCATAGTTGTTTTGGATTTATTCAATACAACTTAGGCTCTATTCTATTGGGTTCAACATAAATTATATAATTTTTGGATATTGAGTATAATTGTGGGTATTTGGTTGAGTACAGATAGGTATTGGTGCTTCCGGGTATGCCTAAATGTATTTAATTGCGAAACGTAAACGTTTACGTAACCAATAAAAATAAAATATAAAAAGTTGATTATTAATTTCGTAAAAATAATATATTGCTTGCTTGACGTAAACTTTAATTTGTTTGGTGCTCGTTTACGTTAATTGTTGATTTTTAGTTTACGCGATTTAACTAAACGATAATAATTAAAAGCAAACGCGTAAAACTCTAAAAATAAATAATGGAATAATTGAAGTCGTAAAATGACCTGAAATAACAGGATGTTACATATAAATTTCCTTATGTGCTTTCACAAGCTAATGCCAAAAATCCTAAGTTGTATGATGCTTATGAACTTCATGATGAGAATGCACAACTCCATGTGTTTGATTCTGAGTAAACTCTTAAGGATGTTGAAAAGAGTCAATTAAAAATGAAAGAGTTTCAAAAAGATGAAAGAGTTCAAGAGTTAAAGATGAAACCAATCGATTATCTAAAATAGAACAAACTTTATGAAACTTTTGTTCCACAAGTTGAACTTTCTCTTGAACAAAAATATTTTTCAGAAACTTTTATATCTTTTGAAACTCCTTCAAATGCAAGTACATCGAAATCACCTTGTGCATCAATGCCATGTCTAAACAACTTAAACTGTATTTGAAAAAAATGGAAAATGAAATTAGCACATTGTTTGAATTATTACAAAAATATTCCAAACGTGAAAGTATTTTTTTATAAAAGTCAAGAATAAATTCGTTTAACTAAGTTTTGTCAACAAGAGGTGAAACCTATTCTTCATAACTTGCATTTGAATCTTGAAATATTTCAAAAATGATTCTCAAAAGACATAAAAGAAATGATGGATGTTTTTGATTCAATGGAAAGTGATCTTGATAAAACTCTGAAACAAAATGAGTGTTTAAAAGATCGACTCTTAGAAGTAACCTTAGCTGAAGATGTTAAGAATCTTGTCATAACCTCTTGTGTGGAAATTGGGAATAAGAATTTACAAGATGAAATTGAACGATTTTCAAAAGAGTTAAAAGATGTTTCAAATGAGAGTAAAACTGCTGATACAATGCATTTGATGTTACAGAAGAGATGTTAAAAAGAATTGTTGACTTGGAAAAAGATTTGTCAAAATTAGAGGCAAAAAGTATTGCTTTTGAAATCGCACTTCAGCACAAGTCTCAAAAAAAAAATTCTTTGAAAACATTGCAAAAAGAAAATGAGAATTTTTTGGCATCCTTACAAATCGAAAATGCATATTTGAAACAGATTTATAAAGATTTGTTTGAGTTAGCCCAAAGGTCAAGGGTTGAGACTAATCAATGTGATGAAGTCAAAGTTAAGTTTGATTTTGCTGAGATTGAAACTAAAAACATTGAGTTGGAACATCAAGTGGCTTCATTGCTTAAAGAGAATGAACACTTGAAGTTCATTTACAAAAATTTGTTTGATACAATCAAAAAGTCACGAGTTCATATACAAAAAGGAAATTTGAGGTCTACATTGTCTGAATTTGCGATTGATCACATTTTGGGTAAAGGTGATTCCTCTTTAAAGTCAATTGCTGAGAGTCATATTTCTGAACTTGAAAAGGAATCTGGGGAGAATTTTTGTAAAAATGCAAAATGTGATCTTCAAACAAAGATTGTCGAGCTTGAAAAAGTTTTAACTCAACAAACAAAAAATTTGGATGATGTCAAGCTTGAATTATCAAACATAACAGCCAAATTCGAAGCATATTTTGAAAAACTTGAAAATACTAAAGTTGTTCTCAAATGAAAATTGGCTAGAAAGATTGATGATTCTAAAGCTGAAAATGATCAAATTTTGAAAGAATTAATCATTTAAGGACTCAACTAGAAAATCTGAAAGGGGAGTCTGTGGAAACTAAGTTTAATAAACCTTCGATTTTGTGAAAACCACCTGCTGATAAACTTTTAATAAACTCTCAAATTTTAAAATCATGGTTTACTCCCAAAGTTGTTGTGCAAAAGGATTTGTCAAAACCAGTCACTGTACAGTCTTTACCTTAAAATGAAAAAGATCAGCTTTTGAAATGAACTGCATCGTT
The DNA here is from genome assembly GCA_026074375.1 of Tanacetum coccineum. Taxonomy (NCBI): domain Eukaryota; kingdom Viridiplantae; phylum Streptophyta; class Magnoliopsida; order Asterales; family Asteraceae; genus Tanacetum; species Tanacetum coccineum. The sequence continues at coordinate 18,010 of BQNB010066390.1, forward strand.
AGAATCAAAGTTGTCATCACAAGATCTTTGTTCTTGTCAAAAGAAATATCATGAGTTGAGAACTTCGTATAATGCTTTAAAAGAAAAGTTTGATTCTCTTAACCGAACAAAAAGGAAAATCAATGTTTCAAAATCTTCAAATCCTAAAGTAAGTGTTTCGGAAAAGGATCACACAGGTGAATTCTAAAAACCGTTTCCAAAAAGGGTTTCTCAGTTTACAACCTATTCTTTGCAAAAAGGCAGGAGGTTTTCTAAGAAATCTTAAACATTTGAAACACCTACCTCTCAAATGGTTTTTAAGACAAGTGCCTTAAAAGAAAATAATCAAGTTTTTGTAAATCCGCACTCTCATTTTATACCAGTAAAACAAGTGTGGAGACCAAACCAAAGTCATTTGAAATATTTCAAATATTCCAAATTAGAAATGCTTTCAATGCAAAACAAGAATGACTCGGCTTTAAAAAAACAAAAACAATGGAAGATTTTCAAACGTTTAAAAATGAATTTTTGGAATGATACACCAAATGTTAACAACAAATGGAAATCTTCTTCATCAACAAGATTTAAAAATCCACAAGAAACACCGAGTTTCATTAATCAATGGAAAATCAAAAAGGATTTTAAATCTCCGTTGATTCCACAAGAGTTGTTTTTAAATGAAACACCGGTTTCAAGCCCTCGTTTGAATTCAACTTCTTTACATCGACTTGAAACAACTTTCAAATGGTTTTCGAAATTTGGTAAACCCATTAGAACCGTGCTTAAATGGGTTCCAAAGGTTGTTGTCTAAATTTGATGAACATATGGCTGTTAATTACTTCATATCAACACCCGGGATTCATTTAATGGTTTGTAATCAAATGTTAGATTGCAACCCGTGCCTCAAATAAAAGGAAAATATATGTTTTAGTGCATTTATCCTTAACAACGAAAAGAGAAATATTTTCTGCCTTGAGCTATTCAAACAAAACATTCAAAGTTTTGTAGTTCAAGTCATTGGCTTGTTATTAAATATTAGATATCAACCCGGTATTCAAACAAAACATTCAAAGTGTACGTTTCAGTGCGCTTTATCTTCAAAAGAAGAGAAATCTTCTAGTTTTGAGCATTCTTTTTCAATAATTTTCAAAAGTTTGCTCAAAACTATGACTTCTGATTATTTCCGATCGGAACTTGGTTTCAAATAAAAAAAAGTGTACAATTAAGTGCACTTTATTTTAAAAAGAAGATAAATCTTTTTTGTCCTGAGTAATTTTTAAATCAAAAATTCTTTCTAAAAGTATGCTCGGGACATACGACTTCTAAGTAAATGACAGCTTAGGACTCGTTTTTCAAATAAAGGAAAGTGTACATTTTTGTACAGTTATCCTCATAACGGGAAGCTTAAAACTTCTCAGACTTGAGCTATTTCGTTATGATATTCAAAATCTTGAGCTTAAGTAAATGTTTTTGAAAAATGTAGAATACAATTTTTCAAGAATTTCTCAAAAAGATTTTTCAAAATCTTTTAAATTGTGTTTTCAACACTCCCTTCCTCACTAAATCTTTTGATATATCTATTTTAGAGGGGGAGTTTTTCCAAACAAGTAGTGTTTGAGCATTATTTTTCAAGAATTTTTCAAAAGATAATTCAAAATCATTCAATCTAATGTGCTCAACACTCACTCTATCCCTCAATATACTTGTGGTGTCTTTGAAAGTGAAGTGTTGTATTATTCAAAGAGAAAAATGTTTTTTAAACAAAAGAAAAAAATTTAAGTCAAAAATAGTTGTTGTCAAGTATATCAACAAGCGCATCAACGATCTAAGTTGCATCCGGTCTAAGGTACTCGAAAGCGTTGTTAGCATCTTTCGGGTTGCATCCGCTTGAGAGTATTTGAAAACCGTTGTTAGCGGCTTAGTAACCATCCATTTTAGATATAAACACACTTGGCACAACTAGTTTTTCAAATTTTTTTAAAACATTAAAAATGTTCCAAATCATAATCATGCTATATCCGTTTTCTCCCATGTGCTTTCAAAAACTCATATAGCTATTTTAATCCATTGATGTCAAAAATATCATATGGTATGTTATTTTTGAGAGGGAGAAATTGGATTAAAATGTGATCGTCTTTGACTCAAGTGTGAAACTCTTTCCATCATGTGTGAAACAGCTTTCAAAATTATGATGCACATGTGTAGGGGGAGTAATTCTTAAAAGAGAAACCTTCAATGTGTTAACAGTTTTGATTTATATCAAACGCTTTGATTGATTTTAAAAAGGTTTTATGGTTTTGATCTTAATACCAAACAACCAACTACCTCACGATGATCAAAGAAAATATAAGGTGGTAAGGTTAGGTATTATCCCATGATCCAACCAGAACCGGAGGGATCTACTGTAACCTTTGCCCTTTTTGTGTTCTAAATATTTCATTTTTAGTCATTTGACTATTTGATGTTTGTCAGTTTATTCAGATATTGTATCGTGTTGATGGTGATGATTTTGTTGAGAATTGAGTTAGTTTATGGTTCATTGTGTATAATAGTCCTTTTTTGAGGTTACTATTATGTTAGTTAAGTTCTGAGTGTTTGACCCGTGAATTTTCGAGAAATGCCAAAAATGAGTCCCGACACGTCCATTGATGTCCAAATGAGTTTTTGGGGAATAAAGCGTGGAAATATGTCAAGTAAATACTCTAAGTTATTGGAAAATTATTTTTAAGGTGAATAGAAATGCTAATTAACTTTTGGGAAAATTTTACGATCAAGTTTTATAACTTTTTAAGTGATTCCGACACAAAAAGAAGGGAACCCGAGCCCCTTGGACCCCATTTGTGTAAGCTAAGCAAAGAGGGAACAAGGAGGCTATTTTTAAGTAATGTTGTCTAAAAAGGATTAGTACTAATATTCCTTTTACCCTTATTCTCTCATTCATTCACCACATTTAAAAAAAATAAAACACACACATAAGTGTGTGTGCCTTTGTGCGTCCGAACCAAGCAAACAAACAAACACCCTTATTTTTCTAACTTTGATCAAGGACGTGGTAGTTTAGAGTGTTTCCGAGTTGATTCTAGTGTTCGGGTATTGATAAAAACTACGTTTGGGTAGTCGGTTCGTGTTCGTCTCGCTTTTGAGAACCCTCTTTTCTTGTAAGTTTCTAAATTTAAATTTTGTTTGTCTTTTTGGGTTTATATTGATGCATAAATGTTAGTTGTACAAGTTGATCGTCGTAAAAATCAATTTTTGAAAACGAAACGGATAAAAGGTTGTGTTTGGTTTGCGTCGAATTTAAAAAGAAATAAAAGGGTTTTGTAGTTTTGATGTTGTGGTCGTGATGGTTGAAAAACATATATTGCTAGATAGCTTATTTTGTATAATAGCTTGTATAGCTTATTTTGTTGGCTTTTCATGGCTTATTTTGAGCTTATATGCTCTCGGCTTATTTTAGGATCACAAGGGAGGTGATTTTGATTATTTACGTGGTATGGCGTATACTCATGGACTATTTATATGGCTTACGGTGCTAACTGAATATATATCTTAGCTTATTAGCTTATTTTTAAGCTTATGGACTAGTTTTTGGAGCTTTTGGGCTCACGGCCCATTAAGCACAAATAAGTCATGGCTTATTTTTTGGCTTAATGTGGTCCGGATTATTTTCTTACTATCGAACTAACTTATATATACTAGTGGGCCTTGGTTTTGGGCTTAAAACGTGCTTTGGACCTATAAAAACCTTAATGGACCCTTATTGGGCCTTAAAGCCCAATAAGCTTTATTTAGTCGTTTTTAATAGTTTGTCGGACTTTTGAAAGTTGAAATGAGTTTAAGAAATGATATTGAATATTGTCTTGAGAAAAACACATTGATAAGTGTCGCGGATTGTAATTTTGGGACTTTGTGTCGAAAAGTGTCGAAAATGTGAAAAATATTTGAAATAAAGGGTTGAAACCTTGGAAAACGTTATATAAACGTACGGGTCATGTCGAAATTTCGTAAAAAGTTTATACTTAGAAATTTTACTTAAGAACGTGATTTTTTATTTAAAATAATAAAATATTATTTTATTATTTTAATAAATTCACTAAAAGATGAAAAATATATTTTTTTCTCGAAACTCCTCTAATATGCTATTTATGAGTAAACGATTTATTTTCAACCATATTATGATTATCTTTACGGTAACTAAGGTTATCGAATGGACTTATCGGGATATATTTATAAGTATTTATTATATATATTTACTTATATTACTTATCTATTTTCTTTAAATAGTAAAAGTATGTATCATTGAGATATCGGATTAATAAGATATTTTGGGATGAGACGTCAACCATCACACCACTAAATTGTTACGGGTAATTGTACAAGCTAATATCTATCTTATGTTTCTAGCTAGTTTTTAGCCTTTTATTTTCTTAAGGCCAACAAATTAACAAAATAAAAATACAACTGAACATTGACGCGGTAATTTTCTATTTTAAATCATACTAAATTAAGTATCTATTTCCCAAATCCAATTTCAAGACTGAAAACTAGTGAGTCTTCTTTCATCTTTCATTAATCTAATTGGTAGGATCGATACGACCCGATTCGATTCCTACGATCGATCTGCAAAGACAAAAAGATCTCGTGGGATCGTGAGTTAGACAGCCATGATTTGAAATAAAGGGTGGAAACCTGGAAAACGTTATTTAACGTAGGGGTCATGTCAAAATTTCGTAAAGTTTTATACTTAGAAATTTTACTTTAAGAACATGATCTTTATTTATAAATTTTTATTATTTTATTATTTTTATTAAAATTCACTAAAGACAAAAATATCATATTTTTCTCGAAACTTATTAATAGGTTTATTTATGAGTAAACGTTTCATTTTTAACCATATTATGATTATTTTTACGGTAACTTTAGATTACCGAATGACTTATCAGATTATTTATTATTATTTTTATAAATATTTACTTATATTACTTATCTATTTTTTTTAAATAGTATAAGTATGTATCGTTGAGATTCAGATTGATAAAGATATTTTGGGGTGAGACGTTAAACCATACACCACTAAATTGTTATGGGTGATTGTATAATGCGTTAAAACCTCTATGCATTAAAACGTGAATAGGTTTTGGGAAAGAGTATGACTTAAATGGGACATTAACGGGATTAGGTGTGTGCGGACGTCAATTTATTTGCTCGTGATTGTGTTTGCCATTGGAGACAGTTTGCTTGAGGTGGAGTTTTCGTTGACAATTTGTTTAATGTTTTTCCGTTGGGATGAAAAAAATGATACTTAAATGTGTTTGAATGTTTTTTTTTGAATATCCGAAAACGTGGTTTTGTTTTTGGGACAATTATGTGCTTATGATTGCTATGTGCATATATGTGATGTGATTTTACTTTCATGTACTATGTTTGGCATGGTTAGGGTTGTGATTTGACTTGCATTCATGTGCATGCATGGCAGGGGATTTGGCAAGGATTTTTTGTCATGTTCTAGATGTTGGTCTGCTAAATATAGATGCTCAGCTGGTAGGCTTGGCCTTTAGGTGCGTATGTGACATATCGAGTTGCGACTCCCAAGAGCATTTGGTATATGATGTTTTATGACAAGCGAGGATGCTAGGGCATGGTGATCGACTAGCAGGAATGCTAGGTTGTGTTACATGATTTTGAAGCTTTTAATGAAGAAACTTGATGATTTTGAAGATAAATATCAAGTTTGGGGGAGGATTGTTGGGATTAAAAGTCTTCTTGAAGTTACTGCTGTTAAGGTTTGTGTTACTGCTGCTAAGCATAAATTAGTGCTGTTTGTAATCTTAAAGAAATTTATGAATCAGTAGTTAAGTATGCTAGGGTTAATACTGCTAGTTAGTTATCTCTTGCTAGTGTACATTAATATGCTGTTACTATGCTAGTGTATTAGTACTATCTAGAGTAAAGTTAGTACTGCTAATGTAACTTAGTACTGCTGGTGAAGATTGAAGAAAACTTTCTAACTAGTTAATGCTGCTTGTACACAGTTAGTGCTGTTGGTATAAAAGTCACTACTGTTGGTGTTGAAAGTTAATGCCGCTGGTATAAAAGTTACAACTGCTGAAAGGATAAAGATTGCTCAGAGAAAAGATAAAGATTGCTTATAAGATATGTATGAGATATTTTTGTAAAAGATACGTATAAGTTATTTGTTTAGAAGATTATGATAACTTAGGAAAATATTGTAATCCCATTAGGACTCCTTGGTGTATAAAAAGAGGACCTAGGGTATAGAATACTATGTATCAGTATCAAAGTATCAAATCGAGTCATTCATTGAATTGTCATAGCTTTAAGATTTTGTAACCCTAACACTATTAAGAGTGTTGTTATTATATTGGAGGATGGAACGTTGGTAAATTGTTTATTATTGTTCTTATTCATTTAGGTTAATTGAAATTCTTCTTTAGTATCATTGAATAGATTCGCGGAGTCTTGATATATCACAATCATAGTTTCTATCATAGTTGTTTTGAATTTATTCAATACAAGTTAGCCTTATACAAGCTAAGCAAGATCTATTCTATTGGGATCAACAGCTAAATTTAATCTTAAAACAATCAATTAAAGAGAAAGAGTGTGAGAGGTGTTATAGAGCACGTAATCAGCAACAACATCGGAATACCTTCGTATTATCCTTTGATTCACTTAGTCAAATAATAATAAGAACCCCAAAACCTTTAATTCCAAAATACCAAACCCTAATTTCAAAATTATGGTTTTTTCCTCAACAAAACCAAAAACCAATCAAGAATACCAGCAGATCAACTAACAGCAGTCAATTGAACCCAAAAGCCTTTAAAGATTAAAAGCCCCAAATTTCCCAAACCCTAATTTTCTAAAAAAATAGGCGATTTTAAGAAAACGTTTTTCTTACCAAAGATATATCAATTAACAATCGTTAATTAATCAAAACTAATTGAATTGATAAAACCCTAATTTTTAAAATCAGAACCAGAAGGAAAACCTAGCTCTGATACCTCATCGTAGAATAATTTTTATTAAACTGAATAATGAATTGAATCTAAATTTCATGATCTAAACAATTTTCATAATCATAATCAAAATGCTTGATCCTTTAATCAATTACTCAAAACCAAATCACACTATAATCAGTGTGAATCATTCACTAAATAGTGATTGTTCTATTACAAAGAGAGGAAAAAAGATAGATATAAATTCTGAGATGGAGAAGGAGAGGAGTGTATATTCTTTAGAGAGAGAAGCGATTTAGGGTTATGAGAAATCATAACCCTTCCTTGACCTTAAATACCCGACTGAGAATTCCATTTGACACCTCTAGTCCTTCATCATTAAGAAGCTTACACCTTGAGCCTAAAGTAACTCAAACTACAATACAATATTGACAAAATTAGACCTTGAGATATAAAACAGAATAAGATTATTCTTAACAATATCGTATTCACTTCATATATTTGTTTAGTCTCGTTCAGAATACTTTAATTACACAATTTGGATTTGTATTATTTTTTCATAGATAGCTTAGTGTGGCTTTAAGAATTTAAGCTTAAATAAATGATCAATATACAAATTTACCAAACGTGATATTAGAGCGGGTATAATCCTAAATCTTGTCGGTCGCTCATCAGTGTTTTTGTCTCTAGCCACCCTGTCAAATACATTCTCAATGTCCATTCTCATAAATAGCAGTTCAGAGGTTCAAAATCCCGTCTTTGAGCGATATATCTTAGAAAATCACTTTATTTGTACATTTCAAACCACCCTTGTTGGTGCATCGTTTGCCTTTTTTGCCAAAGATAAAATAATATTTGTGAGTCACAAATTTTGTTATTTTGAATTTAACTATGTTCCATGTTCCTTATCTACCATTGCTTAAACTTTTTTATAATCACAAGTACTCAGTTTTGTGGCTTCATGTTTACTTAAGCTATTTAATATTACAACTTAGCACTAGATTGTAGTATAGTTAAGATACTAATTATTATTTAATCTTATCTCTTAAAACTAAATATATTGATTTGAGAAGTCCATTTTTAGGTCATGTTACTAGATCTTTATCTTTTTTCTCAGATAAATCGTGTAATGTATTTGGTCGCAAAATATTGTCGCAAATAAAATTAACGGGAAAATAATTTGTAAAGGTATCTAACTTGTCACCATTTCCTTTTCTAGGTATCCATCTTATTTTTTTTAAATATGGGTATCTAACTTTCAAATTTTGACTACTTTAGGTATGTGTTTACCTCCCCAACAGGTAACCCATACTTTGTTAGTTTTGTTAGCTAAGTCGATTGCACCCTTCAGTCCTAACGACTCTTTTGGCAATGTTAGTCCTTTAGACTAACGTCCGTTTATACTTATCTCAAAATTTGTTTTTTATAATTTTTTTGAATATTCTTTAAATAATTTATACACGTTTTTATTACTCCACGTTTATTTACTCATTTTTATACGTACATTTTTATTAAGTTTTTTACACGTTTTTTATTATAACGTTATTATGCAACATTTTTATTATACGTTTTTATATACAAATTTTTATGCAATTTATATCACATAATTGTTGACACTTATTTTTTCTACAGTTTTTATACACACATGATTTTATACCATTATTATATACACGTTTTTATACACACGTTGGTATACACATTTTTATACTTATATTTTTATACACGTTATTATATATACGTTTTTATACACACATTTTTATACACCTTGTATAAAAACGTGTGTATAATAGTGTGTATAATGTGTGTATAAACATTATTATATGTATATACAAACGTGTGTATAAAAACATGTATATAATAATGTGTATAAAATGTGTATTAAATGTGTGTATAAAAATGTGTGTAAAAACGTGTGATAATAATGTGTGTATAATAAGTGTTAATGTGTGTATGAAAAGTGTATAATAATATGAGTATAAAAATGGGTATACAAACATGTGTATAAAAACGTGTATAAATTTTAAAGATAATTAGAATTTTTTTTATAAGAAAACCAAATTTTAAGTTAAGTATAACCGGTCATTAGTATAAAGGACTAACGTTGCCACATGACGTCGTTAGGAATAACGGTGCAATTGACTTAGCTAATAGAACTAACAAAATATGGGTTACCTGATGGGGAGGTAAACACATACTCAAAGTTAGTCGGAATTTGAAAGTTAGATACCCATATTTGAAAAAAATAAGATTGGGTTACTTAGAAAAAGAAATTGAGGACAAAGTTGATACTTTACAAATCATTTTCCCTAAAATTAACCCATGACTTTTAATTATGGATCTGCCCTTGCTTACTGTTTACACACAACAAATTAATCGCGCATTTGTATCTGTTGGAACTTGAACTCGGACATAACTGGAAGCATTGTACTCTTTTCTTTTTAAAATACGTTGTGTCATATTAGTAATATGATTGTTATAAACCTATGCCTTTTTGTTTGCTATTTAATTTTGATCCTTTGGACTATGTGAGTTTGTGAGTTTTATTCAGTATTGTACGTGGTGACGGGTGGGATTTTGTTGAGAAATTGAGTTAGTTTATGGTTCATTGTGTATAATAGTCATTTTTAGAGGTTATTATTATGTTAGTTAAGTTCCGGGTGGTTGACCCGATAATTTTTTAGAAATGCCAAAAACGAGTCCCGATATGTCCGTTAATGTCCAAATGGGTTTTTTGAGGAATAAAGCGCGGAAATATGTCAAGTAAATACTCTAAGTTACTGGAAAAGTATTTTTAAAGTAAATAAAAATGCTAAATTACTTTGAGGGAAAATTTTACGATCAAGTTTTATGAATTTTTAAGTGATTAGATACGATAAGAAGGGAACTGAGCCTTGGTCCTTTGTGTAGCTAAGCAAGGATGGGAAAAGGAGGAATTTTTAAGCAATAGTTGTCTAAAAAGGATTTAGTACTAATGATTCCTTTTACCCTTATTTCTCTCATTCATTCACTAAATTTCAAACAAGATTAAAACACATAGTGGGTGTGGTGTGTGTCTTTGTGTTAGAACCAAGCAAAAAAACAAACACCTTATTTTTTCCAACTTTAGATCAAGACTTGGTGTTTTTTGAGTGTTTCCGGGTTAATCTCTGTGTTTGGGGGTATTATAAAAAACAACGTTTTGGGGTAGTCGGTATGTTTCGTCTCGCTTTTGAAACCCTCTTTTCTTGTAAGTTTCTAAATTTAAATTTAGTTTGTCTTTTTGGGTTTATATTGATGCATAAATGTTAGTTGTACAAGTTGATCGTCGTAAAAATCAATTTTTGAAAACGAAAAGGATAAAAGGTTGTGTTCTGGGTTTGGAGAATTTAAAAGAAAATAAAAGGGTTTTGTAGTTTTGTGTTTGTGGTCGTGATTGGTTGAAAAAATACTTTTTTAGTTTACCTTTATTTTGTTATAATAGCTTGTATAGTTTATTTTGTGGGCTTTGTCGCTTATTTTGTGATTATGTGCTCTCGTTATAATTAGAATCCAAGAGAGGTGATTTAGATTATTTTCTGTGGTAGGGCGTTTATACTGTGGATGGTTTTTATGGCTTAGGTGCTAACTGAATATAATCTTAGCTTATTTAGTTAATTTTGAGTTAATGGATAGGTTTTTGGAGTTTTGGGATCAAGACCATTAAGCACAAGTAAGCCGTTGGCTTATTTTATTGGCTTATGTGGTGTGGGTTATTTTCTATTATCGAACTAGCTTAATATACTAATGGGCCTTGGTTTTTGGGATTAAAGACATGTTATTGACTATAGAACCTTACATGGACCTTATTGGGCCCTTAAAGCCCAGAGGTGGATGTGAGTTTGGAAGGAAATATTTTACTTTATAGACAACTTGATCAGGCTAATACCATTAGTCGTGTTACAAGTATATTGAATATATTAGGTGAAGAAAATGTGAATATGAATTCTATTAGTGTTGGTAGGCCCGCGCCAAGTAAACAAGTTGTCATGTTTTCCTTGCTTTTTGTTAGGTTTATGAAAAGTGTCGATTATGTGGTTTTATTATTAGACTTTATTTTGTTTAGTTTAATATAGCTTGTAATTATGTTTATTATGTTTTAAGTAAGAAATAGCATAATAACCAAAGTGTAGGGACTAGTATTGTCAAGATAGAAAAATAAGGAAGAGAAGCTTCCCTTCCATTGCCTATAAATAGCCCTCTAATCTTTATTAGAGGATGATGCTCTTGTAACCAACTTTCATTTCCCTCCTAAATAATATTTGAATTTTCCCTTCATTTGCTCTCATTCTCTCTAAGCTTGCATGTTGATATGATTGATTCAAGATTCATGTGACCTATCACTTTTTAGACTTGATTTGCTCAAAGTTCTTGGTGAGAAGAGACCAAATGTGTAAATAGGAATTATTTAGCTTATTTTGATGTTTCGTAGCTGGGCAAAATGTGATGAATTAGAAAGTTTTAGAGTAGACATTGGCGGCCTTATTCCAAGTGCTAGAGTTCAGTTTAAAATGATTCAAGCATAAACTCTATGGGTTGATATCTTTGGATGATATAACCAGAAGGATGTTTTCCTGCAGAATTATGGTTTTGAGCAAATCAAGTTGCTTGAGGTGAGTTCTCGTAGCCCTATTTTTTTACTGTTTTTCCGTTGGGGGGAAAATGATACTCAAATATGTTTTGAATTGTTTTTTTAACTGTGTGAAACATGGTTTTATTTTTGGGACAATTATGTGCTTATGATTGCTATGTGAATATATGTGATGTGATTTTACTTACATGTACTGTGTTTGGCATGTCAAGGGTTGTGATTTGACTTGCATGCATTGCGATGCATGGCAAGGGTGGTTGGCAAGGATTTGCCATGTCTAGTGTGGTCCTGCCCTAATATAATGCTTCAACTGGTAGGCCATTTAGGTGCGTAAGTGACATATCGAAGTTGTAACTCGAAGAGCATTGGTATATGTTGTTTTCATGACTAGCTGGGATGCTAGGGCATGGTGATCGACTAGCGGGAATGCTAGGTCGTGTTACAAGATTAGCGAGGATGCTAAGTCATGGGTGATTTGCATATATTTACTATCATATTGCACTATTGTCTACTGTTTTGAGATATTGGCACAACTTTTGGTTTAAGGTCAAACCTACGAGCTCACCAACATTATTTTTGACGTTTTTGAGTATCATTTTTAGGTGAAGTGAAAGATGAATAGGTTGCTGATATGTGATAGCATGCTTAGAAGTATCACGTGTGGATTTTTCATGTAAAGCCTTGCTTGTTTATTTGTTTGGTTCTTAGTATTTGGAAGTTTTAGTTTAAGTTTAGATTTGGACCCATGTGTGGGCATTTGGAATTGTAAGAGATTATGGATTTGGTTATGATTTGGGACATCACTCGAGGTTTGTTCGAGGTTGATGGTCTTCGTAACACTTGAAGTTTATGCATTGTAGTTTTTCTCTATATTGTATCTTGTGTTATGATTGATCATTATGTTGCACTCCCGAGTTTCTACCATTGTCGGGGTGTGACATACTGTTACAAACCTGCTGTCCTTAAGGGGTATTTTTAACACTTTTCACCAAGTATTTCTACTCCATTTTCATACCACAAATCCACTAGTCTATATATTTCAACCACTCTCAAAATTCACAATCATCCACTAACCTAATCCCATCCAACAATTCACAATGTCATAAAATAATCATAAGATCAAATAAGCTAGTTTATGGATTATAAACCTAACCACATGTCTAAAATCATAAGTAAGTAGTGTTTCTTGGTTTCTTTTCAAATGTTTATAAAAGTAAACTAGTTGGTGATATAACTTTATAATTAAGATGTTTATGTATAAAAATACATAATGAAAGTATATAAACTTAAATAAACATAATCAATATGTATGAAAATAAAAAGAGTGAATGTAGTATGTTTACAAAGTAGATGATCAAATAGAAGCTCTAGACCTAAAATCCTTATGCAAACCCCAAATCTTGATTATAAAAACCCTATCTTGATGTTGAAAAATCCTTGCTTAGAATAAAAACCCTAACTTGGAAACTATCCTGAAACACCTTAGATTATACCCTTGATTAACCTTGTGTGTTTGGAAAATCAATAAAATGAAAACTATGGAAGATTATTTTATGGCTTTTGAGCCGTGGGTTATTCGGCAGGAAAAGAGAGAGTTTTGATTTCTTGCTAGTTGTGAGATGAGAAGGCATGAGTTCTAGTGGCATTATATACAAGAGTAGGAAAATATCTAGGGAACAAGATCCATAATTTAGGGTGGAGGGGTGTGGGTTGTAAGTGATTGGAATGGGAGGATAACTTGTGTAAGAGTTTGTAAGAAGGTGTAAGAAAGTTAGTGATAGTTGGTAAGTATTTAAGTACATGCTAATATCTTAGCAAATATTTGGTAATTGTTTTGTGTACACATATGCATGACCGGCCATGTATATGGTTTTGGTTAGTAATTATATAAATTTTGAGTATTGGATATAATTGTGGGTATTTGGTTAAGTGTAGATAGGTAGAATGGTTTACATGCATGCAAAAAAGGTTCCAAATTGCGAAACGTAAACGTTTTACGTAACGTATGAAAATAAAATATGAAAAGTTATAAGTTATCTTCATAAAAATAATATAACACTTGTTCGACGTAAAATTTTATTTGGTTGATGCCGATTTACGTTAATTGTTGACTTTTGGTTTACGCGATTTAACTTAACGTTTGAAATTAAAAGTAAATGCGTAAAGTATAAAATAAATAGTTGAATATTTATTGACGTAAAATTTCTAGAAAATGTGGGTTGTTACAGGTATCGCAGCTAAAATTATCTTCCCTAATTTCTCTCTAATAACCGACCTCCTCTTCCCTCCCCCATCATCTATGTCGTACCATTCACCTTAATAAAAAAATAAAAAAAATTTGGCACTCATGGCCGTTGAAGACAATCCTCCACCTACTCCTCCACCTACTTCAATCGAAAAACTAACCCCCTTTAGCATAGCCAACAAGGTCCCTATAAATTGGACCTTGAAAAACATAACTACAACTCTTGGAATTCCTTTTTCCTTATTCATCTTGGTAGTCTAGACCTTAAATCTCATGTGGAAGAAGAAACCTCGTCTACTAATCCGGAATGGTGCAAACTTGATGATCTCATTAAGATGTGGATCCTTGGATCCCTATGTGATTCTCTTCAAGAGCAAGTCGTTACCGCACCGGGTAATGCAAAAGCATTATGGGACCATCTCAAAGATTCATTTCATGATAACAAGGACATTAGGGCCATTAATATTGATAATGAACTCTGTTCCATCAAGATCAGAAAGATGACAATTAATGAATATTGTACGAAAATTAAGTCTATGGCGGATAGGCTTAAAAACCTTGGTTGTGAGGTATGCGATAAAACTTGGCGATTTATACCGTTAATGGGCTTGACTCTCGCTTTGCCACACTTGTTGAAATCATCCAGCATCGTAAAACCCTTCCCACCTTTGAAACGACGCACAATATGCTTCTCTTGATAGAGTCATCGTTCAATGATAAAACTGGTGCTTCCACTACCTTTGAAAGTAGTTCATCATCCCCAACCGTCCTTATGGCATATAACCTATCGAGCAACAAAAGTAACCCCCTAAGCCATCCAACCTTCCTCAACTATGTAATCATTTTAACAAGGAATCATGTAAGTTCGGCGATAAGTGCAAGTATATTCATGATCATAAGAATTGGTCGGGTTTGAAGTCAACAAAAACTAGAGCTGCCAACCAAGGACGTGCCCATGGTTCTCATTCATACAACCATCCCATCCCAAACTGGACCCAACCTGGTTACTATCACACCCGCCTGGACGAATACCTACTGCAGCCCACCACTTACCCTCGTCCGGCCTAACATGATCTGGTCCACCAAATCGAGGCCCCAACTACGACCCAATAACCCCTCGTAGCTCAACAGATTCCACCACAGGTTTATTATACTTCACCATCTCAACAACAACTTCCCGGTCAAGGATTACTCGGTCTCGCTCCTGCACACTATGCATCTTAGGCTACTTCCATTCCTAGTGCGTTCAGTACTACCCGACTTGGCACATAGATACAGGTGCTTCTTCTCATTTAAATTTTAATGCAAGTAATTTAAGTACCATTTTTTATAAACGCTTATTTCCATCTGTTCACATTGGTAATGACAATTCTATTCATGTTACCAACACCGAACATAGCATTATTCCATATATTCATCTCCTCCTTCATCTTCATAATGTTCTTGCCACACCCAATATAATTAAAAATCTCATTTTCGTTCGTCAGTTTACTAGAGACAATAACTGTACAACAGAATTTGACGCGTTTGGCTTTTCTGTGAAGGATTTCTTGACTCGTCATATACTCCTTCGATGTGACAGCTCAGGTGATCTCTATCTAGTTACCAAACCGTAAACGATCCTGATGTGTCATTGTGTAGGTGTTATTTATGTATCAAGTTTTACTATTTATTTTATGTCGGTTATACCTAAAACAACACTTTAACGGGCAGTGTACCCAGTCAGATGGAGTTTCATGGTAAGTAGGTTGTCGATCGCTAAGAGTGAGAGCGTTAATATCTAATCTAACAGTATTTTTGTTAAACCCGTTTAACACTTCCACTTCATAACCCGATACACGAATCAAAGAAAAGAGAGGGAGAGAGAGACGAAATAGAGAGAGAGAAGAGAGAGTTGAGAGAGAAAAGAAATTTAGATATTTTGTGAAATTATAAAACTAGATATTTTCTAATGAAAATATCTATATATATATTTAGATATTTTAGAAAATATCTAAATATATATATATATACCCCTACACATTTAATGTGACGCGCGGGATATATAACTAGGACCCGGGCTCGGGTTTTGTTTGGGATTAAACCCAAAACATATACAATATTAGATTAACTATCGAGCCCGATTCCCGATATTTTCCTGTTACAACATTAACTAATTAAAGACCGAAGCTCCATCGTAGAGTGACCGAGCTTCCTTGTTCGACTCAATAAATTGAGGCTAACAATTTTAGTTATCTAAGTTAAACCAAAAACTACTGCAAAAGGGGGGTTTTTAGCCTGAGAGACTGGCACAGTTTTGGGTATATAACCTAAGGTGTTGAAGACAATTAACACACACAAGGCGATAGACAGAAGATAAAGATGCGATGAAGCCTAATGTAAGGGAAACGTACTAACCATATTTATTCCTGTTTATTAGTGCAATGATTACTTATCAAAATGATTTGTCATCGATATAATATGTGTTTTGTAATCATTTTCATTCACAAAAAGAAATCATCTCTCAAAAGTCATCTGTGAAAAAACAAAATTGTGCTGAAAAGTGCAAAAATAACAATCTTTGAATAAGTTCTTTAGGTAGATATTTATTTAAGGGAGAGTTTTAAATTTTTTGATTTTATCAAAATCTTCTCAAGTGAGTTCAAAACTGCAAAATTAACCAACTCTCAAATAAGTTTTTTAACTAAATATTTAACTGAGGGGGAGTTATACATTTTTTAGTCACTTCATTATTAGACAATCAAAAAATGAGATTTTAAATA
>BQNB010066391.1:0-34580 GCA_026074375.1 Tanacetum coccineum
GTATTACCACCATCACTACTATTTGATCCTTGATATTTCTTTATTCCTAAAGAGTTATTACCACCTAAGAAGCGAATCCGTTCCCCATCTTCGTCCTCAACTACGTTATCTAATTCATCCCGGAATCAAACCTGTGATTTGGTGTCACCATCTTTCTCAGTTTATACTCCTACCCCACCTCAGATATTTGAAATAGGAAAAAGTTCAAGTAAGATACATCTGAAGCATCATGAGAATCAAATCGAAGATATTTTGAATTACTTAGAAGAACTCTCTTTTTACCGCATTGGAGAAATGGAAGAAGATAACAAGCTTAAGACCGAACGTAAGAGAATCCGTACTCAGATTATCAAACTTCAAAAGAAGCAAATAGGGCAAAAGGATAAGATTGCCTTTGCTCACTACAAAATTTCCAATCTTGAACAAATCATTAAGGAGATCCAAGCTCGTCACCAAACAGATCAAGACGATCTTTAGGATGTCATCTACCGGCTCAAAATCAACAAACTATCAGACTAGTTATAAGTTTTATCCTAGTCACGGGATGTGTGGTATAAATAAAAACACTTGTCAAATCATGACTATGTACAGTAAAAAGGCAAGTTGTTTAAAAAGGCAATCCCGTTATGTACCTTATTATTTCATAATACCAACTTATCTCTCTTTCATCATCATCTCCATCATTTGCATCATTATCTCCGTCTTCATCATTATAAATCATACCATAAGTGCTTAAAATTCATTACTCTTTAAGCATTTTAAGCATCACATTTTCTTTTATTACCTTTTAAAACTTGTGATATCATTCTTATTACGTGTTCTCTTATGTTGATAGAATGCCTCCCAAAAGGACATCAACATCTGAAACACCGGCCATAACTTTGGCTGCCATCTGGCAACTAATTACTGATGGTATTACCGCCGCTCTGGAAGCACAAGCTGCTACCATGGCAAATGCCGACAAATCCCAATAGGAACACTGGACCAAGAGAAATTCCCGTAGCAAAAAGAGGAAACTACAAAGAATTCATAAGTTGTCAACCTTTCTACTTCAATGGTACGGAAGGAGCAGTTGGCCTCATTCGCTGGTTTGAGCGGACTGAATCGGTATTTTCTCATAGCAATTGTGCCGAGGAAAACAAAGTGACATTTGCTACTGGTACCCTAACCGATGATGCCCTATCCTGGTGGAATGCATACGCTCAACCTATTGGAATAGATCAAGCCAATCAAATCACTTGGACCGAATTGAAAAGGCTCTTAACCAATAAGTATTGCCCTCGAACTGAAGTCAAGAAGATGGAAGACGAATTTTACAACTTGGTTGTAAAAGGAAATGATCATAAGACTTACATTAGGAGATTCTAGGAATTAGCCGTCTTATGCCCAAACATGGTACCAAACACCGAGAAACTTATAGAAGTCTTCATCAGTGGATTACCCAGAAGTACTAAAGGAAATGTTACTGCCTCAAACTTTAGAGGAAGCCATCAACATAGCCCAAAGGTTAATGAATCAGTTAATAAGCATGATTTTGTACAAGAAACCAATGATCACAAACGAAAGCTTGAGGATAAGAGAAACATCATCAACAACAACAACTATCAGAATAACTATAACAATAACAACCGTAACAATGATTACCACCAACAGCAGAACCGAAAGCAAGAAACCTTCAGGACTTATGCTGCCGCCAATAGATATACTGGGAATCGTCCCTTGTGTGAAAGATGCACCCTACATCACATAGGTCCTTGCACTGTCAAGTGTCGGACTTGCAACAGAGTAGGTCATCTGACCAAGAATTGCAGAAACAAAAGACCAACCATTAGAAACGATCTACAAACAGTATCCGTAACTTGTAATGCCTGTGGAAAGAAAGGACATTATGCAAATCAGTGCTCAAAAGCAAACAACAAGGCCATAGGAAAGCATACGAGCAAGTTTCGTTCGCTTTAGGATTTCTACTCTAGAAACAACTCTCGAAGATATTCAAGTTCATCACCAAAATTTTCTGAAACACACTTCATAAGTTCCCATTCATCATAGCAACAATCCTGTCGTCTGTTTACTTTTATCCTACTACAAGATACTTAGCATAAGTATCAACTCTTTTTCATATATAAAGTTCATATGTAAAGTTATCCATGAAAAAATAAAGTGATGATTCCGTTACATCTTGTTATCTAATGGTATCAAAACTTGTCATCATTTGTTAAATTCCATTAATTCTATTATATTCAACTCTGAATACTTTCCTCATGACCTTGCAACATAAATTATATCCCTCGATTTATATGGGCGACAGTACATATCAACATCTTAATCTTATCTAAACCAATTCATGATCATTTCATTTTCTACCATTACCCGTTTCTATATTCATGTTTTTATGTTTAGGTAAGACGATTATGGATTCATTCTTATTGAAATGAATTATAATGCTTTTAATTTGAATAAGGAAATTATAAATCTCTGAACTATGAATTTATAAATTCTCAGTTACAAGGAGTCTAACGCTTCTTTTTGTAAATGACTAATTATAAATAAATAGGCTTAAGTATATAAACATATGTACAAACAAGTTTCTTTCAATCGTTTGTACTCAAACAATTCTTAATCATTATAATTATTACCTCATCATCATGTTTCATTTCAAAATATGTTTAGATCTTACGTGATTAGCAACTCTCTTAAATATTCATGTCATTCTTTGACATCGCTCATTCCATGATTCTCCGTATTCTAAATTTATCTATGTTATATTCTGCAAAGTAATAACAAGGAGGGAAACACACAAGAATCTATTCAATGTCAACTGATCTTCAATACCACTTGGTCAAATTTTTTATATTTGATTGTTATATATCCATGAAAATTTTGGACAAAGACTTGTTGATAGCATTCGTATTCGAGGTGATTTTTTAAAGGTTAAATGAATAGCGATCTTTACAATCTACATAGCGTAGCAAAAGCTTGGTGGGCCATAAACCAAAGGTCTTTCCTCAAAATCAAGTATGTTCATCCCACCAGGTTTTATCAGGAAATAATTTCTGAAAAAAATCTATTGGCTGGTCATTTAAGAGGTGTAGTCTTGAAATCAAGTAGCGTGTGATGTAGTGAGATGGTTATTAGATAATTATGGTGTACAACATAATTATAAATGCATCACACACGTGGACTTGTAACCTTGATTAACCTAACATAAAATCAAATTCATACCTAGTACCTACATCTATATCACTATAACTTGTAAGGGGTGGAGACTATAACAACCCACAATTTTCATAAATGTAAATATCCATCTATTAAGTTAGATGATGTACAATCTATCAATTATATATGAACTCACCTTTTTCAGGGAAATTTTTCGCTTTATTACATTACATTACTTTGCCAATATCTCAATATGCAATATATCTTGCATAATTAAAGTTAACGGACTCAGGTAACCTACATATGGCAATCCTATTATCATATATGTCAAGCAAATATCATAACATATCAAGTCAATATCATAATATCATTAATACAAAGTACATTACTCATATAATATGTCATTTGCAACATTATCTTAAAACGGGCTTTAAACCATTATCGTATGCCCCTAAACCCTAATTTTATGGAAAGGTTAACATCTAAAATGAATGTACAAGGTACTAAAGCATATGTACAAACAATATAACATCTCATTTGAAATATAAAATATCTTCAAGTCAAAGTACAAGTCTCTAAAAGCTCAATGTACAAGTCATTAAGCATGATCTCCAAAATAGCCGTTTTACCTCCGTTTTCATTCTAATTTCTTCACCATCACTTGTGTACAAGCTACTACACTCATTATACAATGTGTAAACCCTAAATATTCTATTCATAAGCTTTCATACATCTTTTTGCACTCAAAACCCTAATTCAAAACCCTAAACCCTAAAACCGAGCTAGTTTCTAAACCATGACTCGTTTCTTCGTTTTTATCCATTGTAAACCTAAACCAATACTTAAATAAGTTATAATAACATAAATTACAACATTCTCAATCACTTTCCATCATCATTTCACCATATTAACAACAATGTACAAGAAATAAAACTAGAAAACCCTAATTGTGCCCTAATTGTGATTTTGACCCGTTTACTCATTTTCTACCCATTTTAACCCAAACCACCTATCAAATTTTGATTATAATCCTTAATATAAGTCCTAGGATCAGTAACCTATCATTCCTAATCAAATATATACGAATTACAAGCTAGAAAACTCAACCCGAACCCTTATGAACCCTAAATGAACCCGAAATACAAACCCTTGCAAAATAACCCATTTTAACTATTTTTCTTGCAACCAAGCACCTCCATGACTAAGCTACTTCATTCCTAAGCAGCTTACAAGCACCTCACACAAATATCTTTACCTTATATAGTTTAAAAATGGCACATGGCCTTCCTTTTTCTTCTTGTTTAGCCGCGGCATCACATGGGCAAAACAACTCACCAAAGCTAGTTTCTAGCTTGACCAACACATCTAATAGACCCTCCTCATCATCCTCTAGACTTCCCACATGTCCTAACCAGATCACATAGCTTACCTTGGTCACCAAGATCATTTTACCTATAAATAGCAACCTAAACTCTTCATTTTTCTTCATCCCCCACTTCCTCCTCTATAACCCTTATTGGCAGCAATCCTTTGCTCCCTTATGATCCTAGGATCATTAAAGAATTTCAATAAGCAAAGCCCTGAAGAATTGAAGCCCCGAAGTGAAGATACAAGGCGTACGAGTGGAAATACTACCCGAAACGACCCATTTCCACCATTTTTGATCATTGAAGCTCAAACCCAGGTTTTGAATGTTCTAATTCTTCTAATACACCCTTATAATGTTCATATGATCCTAGATATACTCTTGTTAAAGTTTCATAACTCAACTCATGCTCATTTTCCATTTTGATCCAAAACCGTACACCCGAAACCCTAATTTTGCGTTTTTCTTAAAACTAAATGTTATAATAATTAAATATTGATATAATCTATCCTACCATCCTTAACTAATGTTAAAATAACCACTTTATTGATTAATGAAGAAATTTGATCTTAAAACCAGCACGTTTACGTTTTTAAACCCTAATTTGACCCGTTTTGCTTCCTAGCGTAACGAATTGTTATTTTAAACTTGCGTTACGTTAAAACTTCATATTTTAGTTTATTATAACTTATAAATATCTTTTGAAATGTTAAAATATGCTTGTATGGCAATTTAGACATTATTTATAATTATAATCCATGCAAGGGGTATATATTATAACTTTCTGAAACTTATAACTAAAGGGGCTGAATATGTCATTTTATCAAAGTTATAACTATAGGGGTCTATTATGTCACTTTTTAAAGTCCAAGGTATACTTGGAATATCTTTTAAAGTTGAGGGACCAAAGTCGTAAAAGTGCAAACTCCAAGGACTATTTTGCAACTTTTCAAACCCTAGTGTCTAAAATGTAACATTTTGAAAAAGTATAAAATCATGTTTAAAACCTTACAAGACATAACTTTAATTAATGGTTGACAAGCTTAACATCTCCAGATATTGAATAAAACGCTTAAAACTGCTTATGTTATAACTATTATATCATTCATCATCGATGTGCTTTCGAAAATCATGTCCCGGATCTATATCATACCACAATACTAGGGAGCTTCATATTAAGGGGTTTCATCTTGGTATTACGTTCTGACTGAGTTGTTGGGTTTACAATTTAAAGTGCCCTAGCTCCTCAAACGTTACTGAATGACTTCTGAATTATGATGGCCCGAACGGTGTTATGATAATCTTTATATCAAAATCAACATCGATATTCAAAAATTACATATTAAATCAAACTAAGACTTGATATATATTCCCAGGTTTCCTGTGAAGAAGTCGTTACTTTCATTCTCTATACCTTTGCTATCAATTTCCCTATAACCGTTCAGGTGAGTTCATAGCCTCACATTTCAATCTTTTATAAACCGAGCGAGGGGATACATGCAATAAACATGAATGCATTATTTCTATATATCCTAATTCAATCACTATTGCCTAAGTAACTGCTTTGCATTTAAGTCCCCCATAATCCATGAACACGGTTAATTACTCTCCGTAGTAATCTCGAAGTTGTGAATAGATCTATTTGGCGACTCCCCGTTGGTGTACCCAGATAACGTGAACCAATTTCACATCTTAGAAATTACGACGAGAATTTGGCAAAGGAACCCCAGGCTTTAACGTAACACCATAACCCTAGGGCACCGGATTTCAAGAGCTAATGGAAAATAATAATTATATTTACAATAACCGTTGTATAATCAACGAAAACCCAATACGCACACTTGCATTCCAAATTCATTAACTTAAACCTATGGATTTCACTCAACCTTTGTGTTGACTTTTTAGCATGTTTTATCTCAGGTAACTAATGACACAGAGTGGCGCGGGACAAGGAAGAAGTGCTAAAACATGTATTCATTGTCACAATTTTGGATTTTTGTATGTAACTAGATTTTGGGACCTGCCATTGTAAAACTCTGAATTTTAAATGAATGATAACGTATCTTTTGAACAACGTCTCTTTTGAGTCATTTTCTATGATTATGTTTGTTGTATCCATGAAGTAATACCCCAGATTACTTCCGCTGCTATATGTCAAAATGGGGGTGTTACAAAAGTGCTTAAGCTCTACCTAACTTAGTATCGGATCCTTGATGAGGTGTATGTACTACACACAAGTATATATGTGGTCTTAAAACCAATACCATAGGGTTTAGCATGTTAAAACAAGCTCGAGTCTTTAAATTACAGGTTTTATAAGCCTACCCGAACTAGAATTTTTTTGTTAAAGGTTCTTATACATGCTCAATTCACTGTGTGTCATTTTTTAATTTGTGTTATTAATTATCCAACATAAGGTATGAGAAAGTTGGTATATTCTCTAAAGCTACAACTTCAAAGATATGTTGAGCCATAAAGCTATAAATTATAAATTATATATTCAGCCTTTTCAGTTTATACCATATCATTATCGGGTCTTAGCTTTTTAAATCTGTTACTTCATAGTGTTTACTGTTTATTTCTGAATATCTTCTGATCTAGGTCCACCTTAGAGAGTATTATGGCCCGGTATATATTTGCTAACAAAAATGAATATTTCATCAATGGCCAGGTTTCTTTCTTGAACACCTAAAAACTAAGTTTATAACCTACTTATAAGAGGCCTTCCATATTCCACTTCGACTTTCCTTGACCTCCAATTCCAGTAGATTGCAAGCGAAATGCCAGGGATCTTTCGCATCTGCAAAGGGAAAATAAGAAAGCCTATAGGAGGAGGTGGCGACGAGGAACACCAATGCATTATGGCTGTTACCATAGATAGACTGAAGAAGCCAATTTATTTAGCCAAACCAGTAACGCTTAACTAAATCAGGTATCTATATGTTTAATAAGTCATAACTACTCTTTTCACTACATAACAAATGTTGGAAAGGTTAGTAACAAACACAAAGAACATAACCTTGCTCACTCGATTTTTTGGACTGAAACATAACGAAATCGTTACTGATAAATCAACAAAACTTATGATTAACAAGACTTATTTTAAGTGGGCATTATCAATCAGGAATACCCCACTTTTTACTATATTTCAAAATAAACCCTATAATTCTACATTAAGATGATGCTATAAAACACTTAGAGCAACTTTTCTTTCCCGAATATAGCCATTTTATTATTTTATGTCAATTATCCAGGATTTTATACTTTTGACATGTATGATATTAGTACGTAAATAGGACAAAATTACGACCTCTAATCATGTGTAATGAGTTTTAATTCACTTGCTATGCAGGTTGCAAACTCAGGCAGCAAAGTCGTTGGCGGACTTCTTGAAGAAATAGTTTACTAAGGCAAGTATGCAATTGGAAATGTCATGTAGCATGTACAAGAAGTTGGAGTGAGATCATCATGTACAAGAAATAGTTTACTAAGACAAGTACGCAATTGGAAATGTCATGTAGCTCATAAGAGTTTTCTCACACTGAAGCATGTCAATATGAAGTGAGATCATCATATTTTTTTGCTTAATGATCTTATTGTTGGTTTTGATAGTCCAATCCCTGAGAAGGAAGTTTTATTTTCACATTAAGATTTTGCTGATTTAATTACATGGAATGTGGGATTTGACCTAATAAGATTCTTTTACGTTCTTAACTTCAATAATTCAACCATGTTAGTTGTGATTTGAATATGTTCATGATAACAGATATATTGATAACAATTTGGTACATAGGTTATACGTACTAAAAGAGGTGCTATAATTGATCCATGTCGGTTTTGATAGGTGAAATATGACTACAGTTTAATGTACTAAATTAGTATGTATCGAATTGGAAAGAGACTGTTTTCACTTTAAGATTGATACAGTTTAACACGTGCTTAGCTAATTTATTGTTTTACTAAAAATTTTTAAGGCTTAATGTTTAATATGCCCTTCCATTATCAGAAAAGCATGTTGGTTATAACGGGTAAAATTAAATTAGTTTCTTTCTCATGGAACATATACTGATTTTTTGTTATGTAACATATAGTGGTTGATGGGCTGAGCAAGTACTTGATTAATGGACACGTAGTAAAGGAAAATTAGTGCAAAATCATTTCCACTAGGTGCGGCTAAATAGGTGCGGGCAAATTTATACCAATAACGCATTTTTGATACTGTAAGGGAGTATCACTTTGGTAATAAATGTGGAACCTCCTGAAATATTGTCCATGCTTGAAGAAGCTGCTGGTACACGAATGTACGAAACAGAAAAAGATATGTCTTCGAAACTCCTTTGGCAAGTAAGCAACATTGCACAACCTTTTTACAATGAACCTTCTGTTTTGACTTTTAGAATTGATCTGTTTAACGTTATTTGTATCAAGCCATTTACTACTTCATATAGATTTTATGTTATGTTATTTATTTAATCATATTATATAATGTCATTTCAGAAAGTTTATTTTAATTATAATTCGAATTCATGGAAACAACGCGATATTTATTTTGAATGCAACCCATAGACCCATTTTCTTATAACATAATGATCATGATGTTTTAGATATGCATTCAAAATAAACATCTGCCCATGTGA
Source organism: Tanacetum coccineum (assembly GCA_026074375.1). NCBI lineage: Eukaryota > Viridiplantae > Streptophyta > Magnoliopsida > Asterales > Asteraceae > Tanacetum > Tanacetum coccineum. The sequence goes on from BQNB010066391.1 coordinate 9,160, forward strand.
GTTTTATCATGTGTACATAAGTTTTAACATTTATCTAACGATTTTTTATGCTTTATGCTAAGTTATAACATCATTTATTACAATGTTCGAATTTCTATTCTATAACGTGAATTTATCTACCTTTTAACTCTATTTATTATCAAAAAAACTTTAATTTTAACATAATCTTTAAAAAATTTCAATTATCTATTATATAAGTTGAATTTATATACATTTTAAATTCATTTACTAATCCTAAAACAATTTATTAAAACAACCCGTCCAACGGACGGGCCTTGAGGCTAGTTTAGTAAATAATATTAAGTTTATTAAATCCTAGAGATTCCAGTTCTAAACATTCCATTTTGTTGTGGAGTATAGGGAGCAGTCGTTTCATAGATTATACCAACATAATGAAAATACATAGTATCCATGTACTCACCTTCCGTATTAGTCTCGAATCTTTTGATCAGGGCTCTTTGTTGTAATTCAACTTCAGTTTTAAACACTTTGAATTTATCTAATGCCTCATCTTTTGAATTTAATAAATAAACATAACAAAACCTAGATGCATCATCAATAATTGTCACAAAGTATTTCTTATTCCCTAATGAGGGAGTAGCATGCAAATCACATAAAGTCACTATGGAACAGCTCTAAAACTTCAGTTTACGTTTTACATTTTGAAATGGTTTCTTAGTTATTTTGGTCAACATGCAAGTTTTTCATTTTTCAGAGTCCATATTAAAAGTTGGGATTAATCCATCTTTAGGCATATCTTACATCCTCTTAACATAGACATGGCCCAGTCTAGCATGTCATAGGATTGAATCATTCAGTTTAGAGGTTGAGATGAAGGCTGAATTAACAATATCATTAACAGTATTAAGCTTGAACATTTGATCACTCAAATAACCAATTCCAATAAACAAACCATGTTTAGAAAAAACAAATTTATCAGATTCAATCACTTGTTTATAACCACAATTATTCAAAACACTACTTGAAACCAAATTCTTCCTAATATTAGGAACATGTAAAACATTAAACAAGGAAACAATCTTTCCATGACTAGATACCAAAAATCAAATGATTAATAGAGTATAGGAGATTAGGAGGTGTTTCCTATAAAATTAAAAGCTTTGCTTGACCTCTTCAACTCTTCTTGTCTTCTGAAAATTGAATTTTATGGTTAGGGTATCAAAAATATGATCAAGCACACCTAAAACTCATTTTTAGGTTTTCTATTTATAGTGTCTGGAATAGGGTCGATACGACGTATTGGTCGAAGTTAATACGGTGTATAGAGAGTTTCTTGAAGTAGGGACCACGTTCAATATCTTCCAGAACCTTCATGTATAATAATTCTTGGATACACCGTATGATAGCTCATGGATACGACATATGGGTCTTTGTGGTTTCTTGTGAAGTTCAAGCACAGATACGCCGTATCTTCCTTGATGGATACGGTGTATAGTCAGTCATAATAGTATCTTCAGATTTCTTCGTTTTAGCTCTATAATGTATGCATTTTAGCTAATCTTTACAAAGTACTCCATAATTACTTCAAATCTCAAATATAAACGATTAAGTATCAATTCTGGCAATAATTATATAAAATGGGTAAGAAACATGGGATAAAAGATGCGATGCTATAAAAGTGACGTTATTTGATGTCATCAGTTTTGTATTGAAGGTTTCGTATTTCCAAGGTTTCGTAGCAGAGGTTTCGTATTAAAGTGATTGAAATAGTTTCATACCATTGAGGTTTCGTAAGTCTTGGTTTCGTAAATAGAGGTTTCGTAATTCAGCTTTCCTAATTGAAGGTTTCGTAATTCAATTTTCATATTGGAAGGTTTCGTATCTGAGTGTAAGAGGTTTCGTATCACAGATTTTAGGTTTCGTAACATTGATTCAGAGGTTTCGTAACACAGAGTTGGGTTTCGTACTACTATTTCAAGAGGTTTTGTAACATTGATTCGAGCTTAATCGTGTAAATTTTTGATCAAGAAGCTTTTGTATCAAAGAATTTGTAGGTTTCATAGAACGCGAAGTGTTAGATTTACGATTTAATGAGTTTTTTTATCTTAAAACGCTGACATACAACTTTCGTAATCATCGATTTGTTGGTTTAATAACTAGCATAGGAAAAATACTTGCTTAGAAGTGAATGTGATAAAAAAATATGGATTTGATAGCTTTCGTAATTCAAAAACAAAGTTTCGATAACTGTTTTTAGGTGGGAAATTGCTTTCGTAAGACAGTTTTTAAGCTTTCGTATCCTAATTGAGCTTTCGGTAACTGCCATACGTAAGTATTTTTAGCTTTTCTAAACCTATATAGCTTTCGTAAAATAGTTAATAGCTTTCGTAACAAAGAATGTAGTCAATTTGATAAGATACCATTGATATTATCATCGTAAACTGCTTTAAAATCAAATTGTTAGGTTTCTTATTAGTTTCGTAGCTAAGAATTTACGAAAGTAGAAGGTTTCTTGGATTTATGAAAGTATGGGAAAATTTGAAATTTACAAAAGATAGTTTCTTATATTAAAGCTTTCGTTAACTGTTTGGTTTCATAAATTATGGAAGCTTTTCTATATATGAGATTTCGTAATCTAGAGGTTTCGTATCAAGTCATTGGTTTTGGATTCGTACTTCAAACTTTCATAACACAGGTTTCATATGAGAGGTTTCATATCACAGTTTCATAACTGAAGGTTTCTGACGTGTCGTTGAGTGTAGATATTATTTATTTATCTAGTTTTACATTTATATTTTGTCGACTATACCTAAAACAACACTAACGAGCAGTATACCCGATCAGATTTAGCTTTGTTGGTAAGTAGGGTGTCAGTTACTAAGAGCGAGAGCGTTAATCTTTTAGTTCTATCGATATTTTGTTTAACTAAATTAAGTCAATTTAAACTATGTTAATTGTAATCTATATTAAACCTATGTTAAACCTAGTTCTAACGGATAAAGGGGGGTTTCAGTGTGAGAGACTGGCACATGTTTGGTGGTGACTTAAATAAATTTAAAACATAATAACACACGCAAGTAGATAATCAAAAGATAGAAGAGCGGTGATAGCTCTTGGATACGGCGTATGATAGCTCATGGATACGGCATATAGGTCTTCGTGGTTTCTTGTGATGTTCAGGCACAGATACACCGTATCTTCCTTGATGGATATGGCGTATAGTCAGTCAGAACAGTATCTTCAGATTTCTTCGTTTTAGCTCCATAATGCGTGCCTTTTAGCTAATCTTCACAAAGTACTCCATAATTACTTCAAATCTCAAATATAAACGATTAAGTATCAATTCATGCAATAATTATATAAAATGAGTAAGAAACATGGGATAAAAGATGCTATAAAAGTGACGTTATTTGATGTCATCAGTTTTGTATTGAAGGTTTCGTATTTTAGAGTTTTCGTATTTCCAAGGTTTCGTAGCAGAGGTTTCGTATTACTGTGATTGAAATAGTTTCATACCATTGAGGTTTCGTAAGTCTTGGTTTCGTAAACAGAGGTTTCGTAACACATCTTTCCTAATTGAAGGTTTCGTAATTCAGTTTTCATATTGGAAGGTTTCGTATATCAGTGTAAGAGGTTTCGTATCACAGATTTTGGGTTTAGTAACATTGATTCAGAGGTTTCGTAACACAGAGTTGGGTTTCGTAATACTGTTTCAAGAGGTTTCGTAACAAAGCCGTTGGGTTTCGTAACACTATTTCATAGGTTTCGTATCTCATACTTTGGCTTTCGTAACATAGTTTAAGAGGTTTCGTATCTTTTAATTTTTGAAAATTGAGCTTTCGTATAAAAGCTTCTTGTTACCTAGACTTTCATAACAAATCAAGGTTTAGTTTCTTCAAGGTTACATCATTAAAAGTGTTGTAATACAAAAAAAAGTTCTAATTGCTTGTTGATTTCACGATTACAAGACTTTATCTCTAAAACAATCCAAGTTTGCATTGTAATCATTTGAAACAACATGTATGCTTCAAATCAACAAACTCTAACTAACTCAGGAGCTAGTGATAGACCTCTAATGTTTGAAAAAGGGAATTATATTCCATGGGAGAGTAGGTTCAGAAGGTTTATTGATAATAAGCTTGAAGACGGGGAGCGGATGTGGCGTTCAATTCAGAATGAACCTTATGTGAGGCCAATGATTACTGATCCAGATGATACTATGTTGTAGATAATTGAACCACTGTCCAAAATGACTGAGATAAACAAGAAACAATACACTGTTGATGTGAGAGTCATGAATTATCTTTTTCAAGCAATACCTAATGATATATACAATTCACTAGATGCGTGTAAAAATGCTAAGGAAATGTGGGAACGAATTAAAAGGTTGATGTATGGTTCTGAGGTTACTAATCACGTAAGACACTCACGACTCATGGATGAGTTTGACAAGTTTGCAGCAAAGGAAGGAGAATCGCTAGAATCTATGTATGAAAGTGTCACATCCCGACATAGGCGGAAACACGGGCATGCGACGAAGAATGATCAATCATAACACAAGATACAAAATAGAGAAAACTAAAATGCATTAATGAATAAGTGTCATAATGATCTTCCACACCAAGTACAGACTTGAGTGAAGTCCCGATCAAGAACACTTCAAATAGTCACCAATTATTACAACCAAAAGCCCACACAGGGGTCCATACTAGCCTCAACCAAACCTCATAATACTAAGTTTAAACAAACACCAAATACAAGACCTCTCAAAACATGATCCATACAGGATATTCTTAAAGTCTGCTAATCCACATCACAACCTTACTAATCATTAACTTCTCCTGAAAATGATACTCGAAAACATCAACAATAATGTTGGTGAGCTCGTAGGTTTGAAGAAACCTAGTTCATGTGCCAAGATTTCAAACAGTGGAACAATTGTGTAATATGACAGTGAATATATGCAAAAACACTTAAAACCCATGACTTAGCATCACCGCTAATCATGTACCATGACCTAGCATCCCCGCTAGTCATCAAACCAGCATATACCAATGCTCTTGGGGTCGCAACCCCGAGGTCATACGCACCTAAAGCCTACGAGCTGGAGCATTTACTTAGGGCAGACCCTTCACAAACATAGCAAATCCATGCTAATCACACATTGCCATGAACCTTGATGCATGCAAGAACAATCATACCACATAATATTCACATAGCAGTCATAAGCACATAAATTGTCCCAAAAACAAAACCACATTTCGCACAGTTTAGAAAAACAATTCAAAACACATTTGAGTATCATTTTCCCCTAACGGAAAAGATTTAAAAAGTGAGGCTACGAGTACTCACCTCAAGCAGCAAACTCAATATCACACAATCAAATGCAACGACGTTCGAACACGACCTAGTCCAATTAATGTTCCACTTAGACATTTATTTCCAAAACAGTTTTCGGGTTTGATGCATAAAGGTCAGATGCGCGTTGTACGGTCACCCTTAACGTTTTCAGTGGTGTGATAGTTGATGACTTATCTTCAAAAATAACATACTTCCAACTCATACTTTAATATAATATATATACTTATACCTTGCTAATATAATAGATAAGTAATATAAGATAATAAATATTTATATATCTATCTCGATAATTCTATTCGGTACTCTTAGTTACCATTAATTCATCGTTTAAATTATAAGAATGAAAGCATTTAATTATATTAAACAATTTAGAAAAGTTTTGAAAAATATATTTTTCGTCTTTTAATTGACTTATTAAAATAATAATATTTTATTATTTTATCAAAAATCGCGTTTTGATTAAAATTTCTAAGTATAGACTTTTTACGAAATTTCGGCATGACCCGTTCATTTATACAACGTTTTCCAAGGTTTTTAACCTTAATTTCAAACATTTTTCACAATTTACCACTTTTCGACAAAACACGAAAATCATATCTTGCAATGCTTATCAAAGTATATATTCCCAAAAATGACTTTCAATATCAATTCATAAGTATGTTTCACTTTCAAAAAGTTCTCCAAAACTCATAATACGACTAGTTTACGCTCATCGGGCCTTAAGGCCCAATAAGGATCCATTAAGATATTTATATGCATAATATATATTTTAGGCCCAATACCAAAGCCCGTTGTAAATATATAAGCCCAAAATAATAGCTAACAAAATAATCCGGACCACAATAAGCCCACAATAAGCCACGATTTATTAGGCTTAATGGGCCGTTAGCCCATTAGCTCCCAAAAACTATAATAAGCTTTTAAATAAGCTAATACGCTACGTAATATATTCAGTTATCACCATAAGCTATAACAATAGTTCACAAATATATGACATACGAGATAAATAACCAAAAACACTTCTCTTGTATACCCATAAGTTGCTATGAGCTAATAAGCCCAAAATAAGCTCGAAAATTGCTTAATAATAAGCCAAATAATCCAATATCCAAAATAAACTACATAGCAAATAAATGTTTTTCAACCATCCAACCACGACAATAAAACTAACAAAACCTCATTTCCTTTTTCCTTTGTTTGAACCCTAAACCGAACCTTTATAACCTTTCGTAAATTTTTCATTTTTAACAAACGCACCGTACAACTAGCTTCTATGCATCATTTAACACACAAAAGAACAAGTTAAATCAAGATTTAGAAAACTTACAAAGAGAGTTTTGAAAAGCGAGAACAAATGCGAACCAACTACCCAAACGTAGTTTAAACAATAACCTGAATACTAGAATCAACCCACGACTCCGCAAATCTTCATGTTTTTGATAAAAAAATTGAAAAATGTACGAGTTTGTGTGTGTGCTTTGGTCGGACGCAACTTAAGAGAGAAAGAGAGAAAGAATTTTGATTTTCAAACATGTATTGTGTGTGTTGTGAGAAGAAAACAAGACATATAGTACTAAGGCTTGGACCATGTAGCTAAAATAGTGCCTCCTTGTCCCCCATAAGGTTTGAAACCGGCTAGGGTATCCTAGGGGGTCTCGGGATGCCTGTTTTTGTGTCGGGTTCACTTAAAACTCAAAAACCTCAATCATAAAATGTTTCCCGAAGTTATTCAGCATTTTTATTCACTTTAAAAATACTTTTCGCATAACTTAGAGTATTTACACGACTTATTTCCACATTAAACTTCCCAAAAATCATTTTAAACATTATCGGACGTGTCGAGACTCGTTTTCAGCATTTCACGCTATTCACGGGTCAAACCACCCAGAATATAATCAACATAATAATACCCTTAAAAGGATTATTATACACCACATAACCATAAAATACCTCAATCACATAAATTCGTCACCGTTAACACGGTACATGTTCTAACAAAATTAACAAAAGTCAAATAGTCAAAGGACTAAATTAGAACATTCAAATCACAGAAAAAGGGCAAGGGTTACATTCTAGAAAAAGGGCAAGGGTTACATTCTATCCCCCCTTAAAAGAATTTCAACCCCAAAATTCAGATACTACTAGCACTAAACAATTGCGGGTACTTAAGTCTCATTTGGTCTTCACGTTCCTACGTAAATTCATGTCCATGTTTCGAATTCCACCGAACCTTGACGATGGCAATTCTACTCCGTTTAAGCTTCTTGAACTCTCTTTAAGATTTCCACAGGTTCTTCTACAAAATTCAACTTAGCATCAACTCGGATCTCATTCAAAGGCACTTGCAGTATTGGGTCAACCAAATACTTCTTATGGTTTGACACGTGGAACGTGTCATGAACACCATTTAATTTCTTAGGTAAATCTAACCTATAGGGCATTGGACCGATCCTCTTAATGATCTCGAATGGTCCCACAAACCTAGGTGCTAATTTCCCCTTTTTCCCAAAGCATACTACACCTTTCCAAGGCGACACTTTGAGCAAGACATACTCACGTACACTGAACTCTAAAGGTTTTCTCCTCTTATAGGCATAGCTTTTCTGACGATCTTACGCAGCCTTAAGTCTATCCTTAATCTGCGAGATCTTCTCAGTGGTCTCTTGCATTAACACAGGTCCTATCAACTTACCCTCTCCAACCTCTGCCCACATGATCGGGGAACGAAATTTTCTACCATACAAGGCCTTAAACGGCGCACATCTCACACTAGAATGATAACTATTGTTATATGAAAACTCAACTAATGGAAGATGTGTTGGGACAAATTACAAACGACTAAGTGTCGTTTCTGCTGTTAGAGATGTTCGTTTCTGCTGATAGCATTAAGTCTGACCATCGGTCTGAGGGTGATAAGTCGTACTCATGTCTAAACGAGTCCCTAATGCCTCTTGCATTGACTGCCAAAACCTCGATGTGAAATGACTATCACGATCTGATATAATCGAGATCGACACACCATGTCTAGCAACTATCTCATTCAAATGTAATCTAGCCAAGTTTTACATCTTATAATCCTCATGCATAGGTAGGAAATGAGCAGACTTAGTCAATCGATCCATCACAAAATCCATAACTATCCCTTCCCATTTCCATACGGGAATCTCAAGTTGCTGGAGCAAGCCAGTTGGCCTTTAATGCTCAACCTTAACCTTTAAACAAGTTAAACACTTACTAACATACTCAGCTATATCCTTTTTTATTCCAGGCCACCAATACCTATCTCTCAAATCATAATACATTCTAATCAGACTCCTAGGTGTACCGAGTACTTCGACTATGAGCTTCATCCATTATCAGAGAGCTCTCACTCACACCTTCAAAGACCTAATTCGATCCAGGAAGGTGATCAAAGTTCCATCAGACTTAGCGACTAGATTCTATAATATCATCTAAACTTTTCGGTAATACTGTAAACTCTTCCGCAGCCTCCTTTTGAGCCGCAAGTATCCTATCTTTGATACTCGACTGAAGGATCATATCCATAGCTCTAACTCTCTTAGGCATACCTTGTTCCCTTCTACTAGGGCATCAACCACCACATTGGTCTTACGAGGATGGTAGCGAATTTTACAATCATAATCACTAAAATATTCTATCCAGCGATGCTGTTGCATATTCAACTCTTTCTGACTAAAGTGATAAGTGGCGGGGGGGGAGACTGGCTTATGGTCCCGTATGGATGACACTCATTATCCGATACAGATAGATGTCTCCAGTATCTTAAGTGCAAATACCATCGCACTGCAACTCTAGATCATGGGTAGGGGGCGAATATTCTTCTCATAGAATTTTACAACAGCCTATACACATAGGGCATCACGTCAATTAGTACCGGTTTTGCATGGAAACACACAGCCTATTCTTATCCCGTTACGAATCACAATAAACCACAGGAAGTCCATTTGGTCCCATCGGGGAAAAGCTAGAACAGTGCATTACGCAACTTATACCTTCAAGGTCTGAAAATACCAATTTCTTAGTTTCCTCACCCTCAATCGAAAGACTTACTCTTGCTGAGTCAAGATAGTAAGAGGGGCATATCTATCTTGAAGAAGATCTTAATGACCTACGGTTATAACCAGGCCAATCGCTAAGAACGAACGAACCTCAGATCGAGTTCTAGGGGCTTCCAATTCTTAACAGCTTCAATCTTACTAGGTCCACATGGAATTCGCAGAGTACCCGATTGGTATCCACATGCCCATTGAAACTGCGCTTCTCGTTGATCTAGGAGAACGTCACGGAGCTTAGTAAAACTTAGCAGATGATATTGGGGTGGGGGGGGGGGGGGGGGGGGGGGGTGGGGGGGGTTTGGTGAGGGGGTGTGGGTCACAAAGTTAGTCGCGCGTGATTTTTGAGCAGAGTAAGCTAGACTGCGACGTGAGAGCCGCTGAGGGGGGGGGGGGGGGGTCAATTAAATTCTGCGATTGCACCGTGCATATATAGTGTCGAGAGAGGAAGTTGACCATTGAAAGAGAGTCGATAGTTCATGAGAGGGTCTCAGCCATCATCGCGATGGGGTCGATCAGAGCGCGCGAACGGTGCGCTTCGAGAGACTACTAGCGTGGCTCGGGAAGATGCAGCAGAGTGAGGTTGGGGGGATAGGATGTGGGCGAGGAGATGGAGTCACAGGGATCGCGAATGGAGGACATTGTCGGTGAGCCTTGCTGAGAAGGTGGTCCCCGTGAAGGCGAGTGAAGCTTCTGGGAGGATCGGCTTCATACGTAGTGTGTGAAAAATGAGTCATCCTATCGTGGGTGGTACTACTATAAGAGCAGGATAGGGGAGCATGTGGTGTGAGTGCGCGGAGTACCGGGAAAATCGATCTTCTGTAGGAGAAGAGGATCTGCGCTATGTGCGCGCCTGGGAGCGGAGAATGACTAGCGAGATCAGAGAGTAGTACATCGAGGTTTGGGCGTAGAGTTATCTGGGTTATGTGACTTGTCAGCACGGAGTTAGCTAGTGAACAGAGTACTTCTGTCGGGATGTGGATCGACTTCTGTGCTCATAGGGATAGGCGCTGTATAGACCGCGATATCACTGGGGGGATGAAATCACTGGATCGCTTCAGATGTGTCTATAGTCTTGATCGACGACGCTCAACATGGTGAGAGGTCTCGTCTACTCTCTCTAGGAGCTGGTGACTGCATCCGTAACACATAGCAAGGCATGACTAGGATGACAATCACACAGATTGTAGGACTATCAGAGGAGAATGACTACGTTGAGGTGTTTCGCAGACACTCCTCAGTTGTATGAAGGTGCCAAACGAAAGAGACTTGCCTACCGCGGTGGCTGGCCAGGAATTAACTCAATCTGAAACTTAATTTCCCAAATAGGCCGGTAATCCAAATAGATCCCAACCGGGAATACCTTAGGAATCTCTAACCACACTAATCATTTCTTGTTTGCGTTATCACGAGCCGTGTGAGCACCGGCTTGCGAAGCGGGATTGCTGCGCTTGATCAGCTCGATGTCTGCGGGGACGGTCCTTGCTGACTGGCTAAGCGTGGCAATGTGGCGCTAATCTGAGTGTGGGTGGGGGTGGCTCTCAGCTACGTTTCGCGAATGGAGACGAGCAGATTAGTGGGAGATATAGCCCTTAGTAATTATACAGAGCGTAGTCGCGAGATGACGCCTAGAAGAGCAGATCAGAGCGGAGCGTGGAGCGCATGTGCCCGCTGCGGAGAGGTTAGTCGAAAGCATATCTGTGTGAGGTGTGCAAGCGGATGATTGAGCGCGCTCGTGAATAGCTACGTTAGACAGCGAGAGCGGGCCATGAGCGAGAGGACCGTTTACGGCGCGACGTAAGAGCAGACTGAGCTAGTAGCCGCTGCGCGGCTATCGTAAGTCTCCAAGTTACTAGCGGAGCCCTAATTTAGCAGCTTGGCTCTGACAGCGATGTAGGATCGAGCGTGTGACTGAGAGTAGGGTTGGGCACGCGAAAACGCTGCGAGTATGTCGTGGCAGGCCAGAGTCCAGATCGGACTGCTGGGAGCTATATGGTGCGAGGTAGATAGACGGGCGAGTTGGTGCAAGTTGTTTGGAGTCGGCGTCAACCTGTGGAGTCGCTAAATCTTCTCAAGAGGGTACGTTGTTATATCGCTCTAGTCGAGATGACGTATCTCGAGTGCTAGGGGGCTTATAGCAACAGGATTAACTATACGGACACTATCGATGCAGCGAGGGGCCTAGAGAATAATGCGGGGCGATTGGGACTCCGTGCGCGCGCGCGCTGTGTGTTTTCAAACTGTATGAGTTAGCAACTGGTATGTATGGACGGCGAGTGGCTTCGCGGTTGGGTACCAGAGGGTATGTCTTACTTTACGAGATATCAATAATCATTGGAGGTCTAGAGTGCTCGACCTGAAATGATGTGACTAACATGCACTAAATATCATGGAACGCTGAGCACCTAAAGTCATTCATTCAGAACGTGATCAACGCAATGAGTTGCGTGAGGGCGGAAGTCAGGACTACTGAATTCACACATGTCTCATATAGATCTCAGCCTTATAGATTCGCTATGCCTGTTGTCGAGTACTCACAAGGAGGAACTCGGTGGGGATATAGTGTACACGTGAGATGGATCAAGTTTTTCGTGTCAAGAGAAGGAGCCACCGTGGAGTGCATGTAGTGATATTTTATGTCACATGTGGATTTCACTCTGGGAGTCCTACGTATACCGTTGAGAGGTCGGTCTCTCTTGGCGCTTTATTAGATTAAGGGGAGATAGATACAGTACAAATCGAGCGAACTTAAACTAGGAGACGAATGAGCTACATAGGACCAGTGTGCGCTAGCTTGGAGAGTTATCTGTAGTTCTTATTTCATATTAGTAATTGACAACACGAGACGCGTGGGGTGTCTGGGAGGCTCCTCACATCTTGGCGATGAGATCTCTCCAATATCGACTTAGCCGACACATTTGCTCTCAATCTTAGCCACACACAGAGACATACATAAGGATCTATGCTGCTCTAGTTTATTTTCTTACACAGCCGTCACACTATGCTGTGTATTACGCAAGGACCACAGGAACGGATGACTGTCAACAAGCATAGACACTTCAACTGTGCAGATATGAGGGCACAATTTGTTGATCTCTGCATCCAGGTAGATATAGACTCGGTCACCGAGCATCTCGAGCAACACTTAGTACTATCAACACTACACAGGTGCCCTATCGCGCATACACTCGCCATTCTGACTCACACTCAACTAGATCGCTACTCAGAGACAGAGCAGTTATATAACACAGAAGGGCTGGAGTCTACAAACCATCGCCAACAAATTCACCCAACATCGTATATCTTGCGTTAGAGTCATCCGTGCAAGACATAATGGGAGCACAAAGCCGCACTACCAAGTTGCGGTATGTGACACTTAATACTCAGAGCCGCCTATCAGAATTCGCTACTATCATGCTTGCTCCATGAACTCTCATGACATCACACACATCAGCTTGTCATAACTTTCAGAGCAATACATATCATCGCGACTCACATTGCTCTATTGAGAAGCACAACCGTTTATACTCCTGTGAGGATTCTAAGCTGTTAGCATACGACAATACTAGCTCATAACGACGTCTCTTCTAGAAGCGGGTCTCATGATTCAAGATCTTCGGACGACCTCTCCTTTCCTGATCTCTGCATATAATCCAATCATCTGATATGCGCCGGACTCGAATGTTCATGGAGTGGTCGTATATAGATAGCGACAACTTGGTCAGCAACATGACGAGCTGACAGGACAGCTAAGATGATCAAGAGCATAAGCACATGACTAACACACGAGAGAACAAATGGACAATTCACTTGTAGTATGACGACAATCAAATGTGGAAGCATGAGGTAAAATGGAGTCTGTATGATGCTTTATGACACGCACGAATATCGAGATTCGGCATATACTCTCCATCGATCAGGGACAACGTAAACTCCAACCTTGATATTCTTGTGTTTAGAGACCAGCTGAGAAACAGTCTCGAAGCAAATAGGTCTGAGACACAAGCATTAGGTGAGGAGGTCAAGCGAACGTAGTAATGAGCCATCTATCAGTTATCAGCTTATCTACAGAAGAAGCAGAAGTAAGAGGAATCTGTTCTATCTCAAGGAGCATAAATACAACAGGCATGACATTAGTGGGGACATCTATCCTGCTAGCGCGTATCTAGAGGACATACGAGGTTAGTTAGAGAGTGACACGAGGACACACATCATATGCGATGAGACTTGATAATGTCACATTACACATCAAGCATGGTGCAAGTTCACAGTCTCCGATCATAGGTGATCAGGATTTGGTGACACTCTACGACATTAGAAGTGGTACTCAACTTAGATTTATCAGATCGTGATGTATAGTGCACATTCTTGCCTCACAGTTTTATGTCTCTTGAATGCATATCAGACTAGGAGTGAATGACTTGTGCGGCATTGTAGTGGACACGGATGGGAACAAGAGATACTAGATATGGTAGTATCAGGATAATTGGATTATGATTGGTTCGATGCCATGATCAACTACACTATATAGAATATCAAGTAGGTTTAGAGATATTCGATATAACAGGATGATTTAATTGTACAATATCTGGATATACTAGGCGTATAAGGGCAAAATATTAGAGGGTTTTGTGGAGAATAGATAGAGATTGATATATAGGTGCTGTTCTAGGCCGTCAGCCTGATCATATCCTATATTTGCGTGTAGGAGGAAGGCGTTAGTGGGCATCTACTGATAAAGCGAGATGGATCTGATTACTTCGAGGATTTTATGGACACATTTAGCGATAGTGTAGGGAGGGTAGGGATTATCACAGACAGCGTTTGGCATGACATCACAACGGACTTTCTTATTACTTTCAACAAGATGGTGAGGTAACTTCATCAGGTTGATTACATTGCATATTGGATGTGCATGCCACTATACTAAACTATGTGTGATGATGCTGTGAATTTCTTACAGAGTGGAAGGATAGGGTAATATATGTTTCGTGTCTAATGATATGACTAACAGAGTGTCTGGTGAGGCAGAGATTCGACGCTAACAGCAAGTTATTAGTTTAGAGAGCAACTATATCACAGCATTGGTCAGTAAGCAGATGCACAGAACATCATACACCGATGAGTTCAAGGCGTTGAGTATGGAACTCATCTAGTGACTATTCTGTTTGTGGGTGAGAGGAGAAAATACAGTGTAACAACTATATTAAGTAGATATATGAGTCTATGTGATGATCATATAACTTGAGGCTAGGAAGACGTATGTTAGGTGGTGTCTATCATGACTAGGAGGTCTCATAGATCTCATAATATGCACACTAAGTTATATAGTGCATAGCGTCTTGTACATACACAACACCAGACCATTATACACATACTACTAGACACACATATAGATACGAGCAAGAAGTATTTATATTTATTAGACTATCTAAGAACTCTAAAGGGATCAAGTATCTGAGAGCTAGAGACGCGATCTCATACTCTAGAGGTTCATACAATATAGCAGACTACTGTGCACAACACATCGAGATAAAGAGACTCGAGTGTAAGATCTAACGCTTAGCACAGTAGTCAGAGGTGGACGAACATACCTATGGGGTGTTATTAGTGAGAGACTCTTATGTAGTTATCTTTAAAATGTGAATAACTATGTTGAGACAGCATATGTTTTGAGTAGATGCAGGATGGATTACCTTCAGACACACTCTAGATAGGTACACAACAACACTTGTGACCTAGCAGTCTAGTGTATAACATGATGTGTGTAGAGGGTAATATATTAAGTGGAATGAAATTGGGTGTGTGGAACACATTAGGTCAGAGTAGTAGACTCAATATCATGACTTTTATGTGTTGCTGTGAGATAGGAGAGTGAAGTGATGAACTGTGACAAGAGAGGAGCATTATGACGGGCACGTACATGTACAAACTTTGACACATTGAGAGAGTTGTGGGTGTAGTTAGAAGGTAGATATAGATACAGTAGGACTAGTTAGTTATACAAGTCATTGAAGTGCTTGAGTAGTAGATGTTGAACACGTAGTATTTATGTATGTGCGTATTAGAGATAGAGGATGGTTGTGGTGATTATGACATTTTGTGACACAACATGTTAGCACGTGATTTATGGAAGTAACGTTTCATATAGTACAATAGTATTGTAGATGCATTGGTATTTTAAAATGGGAGTGATTTTTTGGTTTATGTTTCTATATATTGATATTTAGAGTGTGAGTGACAAGATAGGATCACAATCTCTATGCTGTGTGTCTAAGGGCTTTTAGTATAGTGGTATGATATTATGATAGTTATATTGTCTTCAGCATAGATATAGATCTTTAATTTCTCGTTGGTAGACTGTATGATTCTGTGAAGAAGACATTGGTATGATTATCTATGTTGATGTTTATGTATAAGAGAGGAACGGGCATGGTGAGAGGTGGTTGTATGTAGATATATTTGTATTTGAGTTTATTGGTTTTATTGTTTTATCTTGTGGGAGAGTAGAGAGAGTACATTAGTATAGAGGCTGTTATGTTATCAGTGATGTGAGTAGGGAGGAGGTTAGATTACTTGAGGATACAGACTCTTGAGAATGAATTCTAATCACAGTATCCACACGAGTTTAGGGACATTAATGATATGTTGATGTAGTAGGTACTACAGGTAAACACACTCATACGATAGTGTCAACGGTGAGGAGTATGACTCTTCAAGAGGTAGGGATGGTAGACATCATAGGAGTAGGACATATTCTCTCTGAGAGAAGTAGAGGTGGGGTTACACGACACTAGGATTTGAGGAGTTATCAAGATTAGTGGACGTACAGAGGACTGAGTATGTCAGATTGAGTGGATTAGGTGCGCGACAATATCAGGACACGTGGATTGATAGGCGTTATCACATAATTGATACAGTGTCAGTCATGGTAGATTGTGTATGGAAGATGATGGAGAGAAAGGAGGTACTATTGGCGCTAACATGACACTTCTTGGGAGAATGTTAGTAGTATTTGAAGGTATAACAGGGAGTACAGTGTGGTAACTGTGTTATTGAATGGGGTATAAAATTTAGGGATTATTGTTAATGGTGATGTTATTACCTTGAGTGCTGGGTATTGTGAGTGTTAGGTAGAGTGATGTTATCTTCTAGGGTTGAGAGTGTGTTTGGGTGTTATGCGCGTCAGATAATAGTTATAGAACTATGGTTTTATGAGGTAGGTTGGGTGGATTAGGTGAGTGTGTGGTGGGGGAGGGGGGGGGGTGGATACATAGACGTCTGGCAACACAATAGGCAAGTAGAATTTTGTGGTAGTGTAGTATTATCTGTGTTTGAGATGGTTATAGATTATGGGGATTTCAAGGTGTAGGGGAGAGAGAGTGGGACGAGGGTAAGAATATATTCATTACGATTGTATAGAAGTCTCAAGTGAGATGTGGAACAGTACTAATGTATTGACACATTAGTCATGATTATATTCAGTGAATGATCTAGATGAGCGAGAGGTGAGAGAGATGTTAAGGGGTTGTATGGGATGGAACTGATCTTATGGTGGACACATGAGTTAGTGTAGATATAAGTAGTATGAGTAACTACTTCTCTTGAAATTGGACATAGAGAGTGAGTGTATGATAGATAGGGGGTGTAATTGGAACACTGGGAGAGTGGATTGTGATTGTACATCTTTAGTGATATAGTTGACAATTATTTGTGTGATGTGAGGATATGACTTTTGTTTTAGTATGCAAAACTGTTATACTGTCTATAAGATAGATATTGATGAGTGATGTCTTCTTCTTGAATTAGATACACTGGACGCGATGTGAAGACAATGGACTAGTGGGTAGTGAGGGCTAAGACAAGTTATTAGTTCAATTTATAGTATCTACAGATTATAGGTGGAGTCTTTTTAAATAGGAGCAGAGGGACAAGATTTAGATGTGTGACTGGGGTGGTATAGATCTTCAATGTATATGTTAGGTGTTATCTAATGACACACGTGGGGGTGGATGGGAGATGGACGTTACACACATTAATACTATGAGAGGTTCACTGACACAAGTTGATAGGTGACATGTACTTGCTTTAGGGAGAGATTGTAGTTATATGAGATATTGTGATGGATTTTGTGACACGGATGTCAGTGTGGGAGCGAGAGAGTATAAGTCCACGGGATTGTAGTTCAACAACGTCTTTTTAGGGGGTGCACGAATATGATGTAGTCACGAGATTATCTGGTGCGGGATCGAGTTGATTTATACTTGACAAAATGAGTAAGCTGGGTGTGGGAAGATACATCCGAGTGAGCAGGTGAGTGACATTATGTATACTTAGGATATCTCTTTCAAAGCTAAGAGATATCGGCAGGACCGAAGAAGTTGAGTTGTGGTGGTTTAATATGTTCAAGTTTAGATATATATATAACTTTATGGATATTGCAATGGGGGTAGGTGGTTGAATTATGCAGAGTGGGGGTGTGGTGGTTTCGATGTAGAGGACAGAGTTGATGCTTTTGTGTCGAAGTCTAATGTGTTGTTTAGAGTGAGAGGAGTGAGATAGTATGCGTTTTTGGTGATTAGTGTGGAACATTAGTGGAGAGTAGCGTGAGTTTTATATATGGCAGACAATAAATAGGAGGATGGGGAGCTAAAAACAGTGAGAAGCAGGGAGTGGAGTAAGGGGGGGTTGAGTCTCGGATGGGGTCGACACAGTTCATGGCTTGAAGTGAGGGAAGACGGAAAGAGGGGAGGGGTGTATGGCGCGAGTAGGCGTCTAGATAAGTGACACAGTGTTTCATTGGCATTAAATGGGTGGTAAGTTATTGTGTGTGTAATTTAGAATTATAGGGACAGTGTATGACTGATGGAGCGATATAGGCATACAATACGGGTCAAGATTTCACACAAGTACTAGAGAATGGACAAGATACAACGTGTTATTACGTGAGCATCTACTGTTACATGATGATTATGCATGGTGATATATATACATCTTCTTACAGTGTATCTATCGATTTCGTACGACGGACGAGTGTTTATATATATCTTGTTATAGGTGAAGTATGTTAGTATGATATGAGGTAGATGGTGCACGTTGACGTTGCGTACAGATTATAAGGATCATATTAGTTCATATGAGAGTAAATACATGGGCGATCACATGCTATAGGTTAGACTGTAAATAAAAAGGAAATTGAGATGGGAGTGGTCTTGAGATTGGGAGTACGTGTGATTTGACATGTAACTAGTGATGTAAAAGATAGATTTACGAGCATAACACAAGGTAGTATTTCAAACATTCACTAATGAGAGATTCTAATTTACAAGAGATAAGGTGATTATCTACACATTTTTAGTTTCTCTAGGTCATTTATTTGTACACACTGCGCGATCAGACATTTATTGTCGTTGCGTATACACGGTTTAGATAATGGGAGACAATAATTATTAGAAGTGGTTCTCATAATAGGGATAATCTCTTGAGGTTACGTATAGAATATAAGTGTACAAGTTATAGGTTTGAAGTCTAATGCAATGATGAGTTTTGAGGATGAAGGTTTTATGACACTGCATGAATTGAGATAGATTTGGTGGAATGATTGAGAGTGTATCTTAAGTACATAAATGGATCTAGTAGATGATATCATACAATTTATGATTAGTGTGTTTAGTATGTGAAGGTTCAGAGTGGTACTATTGATCTGGATAGTTCTGGATGTGTACTGGTTTTAAGAGAGTGTTACACACGTAATTTTATTGTATTATCTCTCTTTCTTTGTTTTGGTAGGGAAGATGTGACGGAGACTGAGATGAAGTGAAGAGTGAGTGGAAGTGGTGAATGGAGTTGTGTATGGATGTAGTTTTTGAATTGAAGAAAAGTTGTTGTTGATCACATAGAGTCTTATAGGTTCATAGTTTGTGAGTTAATTAGGAGGGTCTATTGGGATTTGGTTTGGTGCGAGTTGTGGTAGGTTGAGTGTGGATGAGTTCACGGTTATGGGGAGATGCTGTGGTGGAGGTTAGAGTTGACTAATTACAATACTAATGAATTATAAAACCAAGCGCAGAGAGATCTAGAAGAGGCGGATAGAGTTCTATAGAGCGGACGGGGTCTAGGAGGACGGTGAGTTTTTTCTTAGAAGAGTGATTTTTGTGTGTGGGGGTCTATAGGTATATAAGATTAATCTATTGTTATCGTTTAACATCATGGAGATTAATTAGCGCGTGCAGGATGGCGTAGGTGTATAATAAAGGGAGTCATAGAGCTGTGAGTAAGTACAACACAGGTCCTCTCCATATGCTTTTGCTGTGGGTCGGTCGCTTCTCTTAGGCTGTATTACACACCCCTTGGGCGGTGTTGTCTCTGATTGTCTTTGAGATTCAATGAGTGAATTGTAGTGATCAATTATTGGTATTGAGTCAAGAGGGTGATTATTGAGGTAGTATGAACTGGTTTTTAGAGACAGAGTGATACACAAGTCAGGTAGAGTATACAAGTATAACATACAAGCGACTTGAAGTGTACATATGATTTAGGAGTTACAATTTGATTCAATTAACAGGGGCTATAGTGCGACAAATTACGTTATATATTGATTGAGGGGGGGTAATAAGTGCGGAAGCGAGTGGCTTACAGGGAATGAACAGCTATCATTTATCTGCTCGTATGAGTGGTTTCTCTACAACGAGGATTGCACTTTGTATGGTGATGGTGTTACGAGAAAATTATATTGTAGTGACATACATATATCGAAGACTGGTGACAGATAAGGTGTGTAGAGTAGTGGGAGTCTTGTTTATTGAGGAGACATCGCACAGAGTCGTCAGATTGACAGGGTGAAGGTTAGTATTGCGTATATGAGTAGTAGTTGTTATAGTGGTTGCGGGTGGACGTTGGCAGATTATGTGACGCATGTGAGGATTTGAACATAGTTGCTTGGAGTGGGGAGGGTGATGAGTAGGATAGTATCATCTGGGTGGGTCATACGGGGAGTATATTGTAGATGGGAGTGAGTGAAGATTGGTATTTCATGGTGGCTGGCAGGGGGTGGAGGATACTTTTCTATTGGTATTTAGTGGACTGGTCGGCGGAACACAGGTGTTTCTTTTATCTATGTGCGGGGGAGGATGGGATGTGGAGGAAATTGTTATCGTGTCGTATCGTGGAGTTTGAGTTCTGAGAAGGTGCACATTTAGTTTCACTGACATGACGCAGTTATCGTTTGCGAGTAGGGGGAGTGTAGTAATTTTCGATTTTGTATGTTCAGTAGGTTCAGTTCATCCTTCCTCTGCAGGGTCGTTGGAGATGATACGAAGTGAGTAGTTAGAGGTGGGTGGATAATTCGTATTCAGGTAGATTTACGATTGAAGTCTGGCTGGCGAGTGTATTAAATTTCCGTAGATGAGAATTTGACAGGGGACACCGGTCTTTGCATGTGATTAGATGTTACGCGACACATTCATCTGCTCATGGTATACGCGGGGGTGCTTGGGGTGGTATTGGTGTGGTGCTGTGGCGCATTGTTGCATGGTTAGATGAATTACTCACATGTCAGGGAGTGGTAGAGTGGTCTGGTTTCTGTTGGAGTCGTGGCGTTAACGAGGATCAAGCGACACGCACTGATCTGAGGAGCGGAGTGGTTGTCCACGATGCTTGTCTTGGCTCGGGGGAGTGGCGAGGAGCGAGAGGTACGTGTTGGATTATGCGGGTAATGTGTGTCATCGAGTGTATAATCGGAGAACACATAGGATATTTACGTTGACTTATACACACACACATGTAGTGTGATGTCTCTGTAAGGTAGTCTGTCTAGAGGTGATGCGAGTTGATAGTTGTGGGATTCTGTGACTTGACATGGTGGGTGATATGAAGCTGTGGGGTGGTGGATCGGTTGTTGTGAGAGGGTCTGGCAATTTAGGGTTGGAAGCGTGACAGATAGGAGAAGTTATACTTTCTTGACTTGCTGGAGGTTCTGATCGAGTGGGTTGTGTGCATACAGTCAACAGTAGAGATATAATTGAATGGTATTACCGTTCTGCTTAGTAAAGTCAGTCTCAGAATATTTATCAAGCTTGTTGCAGTGAGTCATGCTGCTCGCCGCTGACGGAACAGCAATTGTGTAAGACTAAGGATAGGTCTCTTAGCACTGAAAGATTTATGGCAAAAGGGGATAAATATAGTCTACAGGGGCGGCGTGCGATCGGAGCAGAGAGAACAATGTATGGAGGTGCAGTAGACGCGCTGCAGTCGCGGAGATAGCTGGGGGAGTTTTGTGAGTTCATATGTTGCTGGATGATGAGCACACACATGAGGAGAGATATGTTTGGCTTAGTCCTCTTGATGGACAGGTATTTACCACGTGTTGGGACACTAACAACACAAGAACAATAAACAAAAACACAAAAAAAAAAAAAAAAAAAAATAGGGGGGGGACAACCACACTAAACATAAGAAAAAAGAACAAAACAACCAGCGAAAAAAAAATACATTGAGCTAGAGAAACCGAGTCATTCGCGAATGTAGTAAGTTGTTTATTAAGAGAAGTTTTAGTGTTGTTATTTTAGCCAATTGAGATGTTCGAGCGATTGAGTAATACTTTATATTACGAGTTGCGGATAAGATGTTTGGTGTTTATATTGGATAATAAAAATAATGTGAAGTTAGAAATTATTGGGTTATGTGAGCTGTGTAACAGTGTATATGTGTTTGCATTGTATTGCATTGGAAAGTGTTAGGAACATAGGCAGTTAAATAGATTTTATCCTAAGACGAAGTATAGAATTAAGGTGAGAGAGTAATTGGATTGGGGAGTATAGGATGAGTTATTAGAGGTGTATGTATAATGAGGGATGGGATTGTATTAGCTTTTGTAAGACAGTCAGATGGTATAAAAGGGGGATTGTGGTTGACGATTTGTTTAGTACAAACATGGTTTTGGACGATTAAGTGATGTGAGAGGGTTATAAGGAAAAGAGAAATATGATTGTGAGTGTGAGGGGGTGTTAAATTGAGAAGTGTAAAAGGTTTTCAGGTTGGTGTGTTAGTGAGATGGGGTGGGATGAATGAATTTTGGTTATTGGGTTGTGAGGAATGGGGGGTAAGGTGTAGTTAATATTACGTTGGGGTTTTAGGAATATGATTGTGAATCCGGGAGTCGGAGCGACAAAACGGTCAGCAGACACATGGGTTCATCAATTGAACGCTAATTTTTAGCTTACGCGATTTAGCTTAACATTTACGATTTAAAGCAAACGCGTACAATACAAAAGGTACGGTGTGGATTTATCGATGTCGTCAATGACTTGAAAACACAGGGTGTTATAAGCGGTGCGATGGTGATAGTGATGGTATGGTGATGGTGGTGAGATGGCAATAATCATTTTTAGTTTATACCTTTTCGTTATAAACACAAGTTAATTAAGAAGATTAAAATTAAGTGCCATTGTTATCTTGACATCTATTTTTAAAAGGAGATGATTTGCACATTCAAATTAATGTGTTATGACATTTATACTCTTAATATTAACATACAAACATTTTAAGTGTGCGATGTGTTTCAAAAGCTTTAAAATTTTTAATGACTGAAAATACCAATTTTATTATAGAGAAACACACGGGTAAAAGTATAACCCACGTATATAGTATAATATTTTTAGGTAAGACCAGGTCGTCCACAGGGATTTGAGTAGTGTTTAGATAATCAAAAAGAAAATAGACTTTAACTTGAAAATAACTTTTTGTTTTACCAATTATAATAAAGATGACTACTCGGATAGTTGAAAATAATTCATAAGTGTTGGAAATGATCTTGAAAATGGAACCTTTAACTTACAAAAAGGATTTCTCGTCAGAAAACGTTTTCACAAATTAACTTGATTAACTCAAGACTTATATTTAGTAGACTAGACCAAATGTGTCACTCAAATAGTTTAGTTACTTATTATATCAAAGCTTATTTTGTTTACCAATTTACGAAAGTGGATTTCTCGACACAGACGATAAAGATCATAGACAAATCTTTAAAACCACATAGATCATAACGGGTCTTTCGACCTATACCGATATGATTATATAATCTAAGTTGATAAGCAAAAACCGATAAGATAGGATATAACAGGATTGCAACATAAGCTTGAGATTAAAAGATCACGATCATACCAAACACTTATTCATTATAATAACATCACCGAGTAGTCATGAGAGAATTAGCCTCTCATGGCTAAGTGGTTCATAACATCGCTTGATTCAACAATAAACTTCATTATTTTTCTAAACTAGTATGATGATCTTCTTCGTTCTTGGTTATTTGATCTTGAATCTTCAATAGGGTATGGTGTTTATGCTTGGTGGATGTTTGGAAGTGGTGTGTGAGATTGTTATAAGAAGGAATGAATTATTGGATTGAGAGATGAATTATTGGATGAGAAAATGGAATGATTTGGAGTGAAAATTCGTCCCCTATTTATAGGCTAAGTGAGGGGTGAAAGTGCGGTGCACAAAGTAGTAAGTGCGGCGTACTTGGTGATTAAATACGAGGGTAATAAATGTTTATTGAAGAAGTGCGGCGCACAAGAGAATATGTGCAGCGTACTTAGGGTGTTAATGCAGTAGCATTTAAGTCTTCATTAATTCTTCATAGTCAGATGGGAAGTGTTGCGCGCAAAATAGAAAGTGCGGCGTACTTGTGGAGTTAATGCTGAGTTTTGACTAAGTCTTTATTTCTTTGATTTGAGGAGAAGTGCGGCGCACAAAGGATAAGTGCGGTGCACATTTGAACTTTAGAGCTTGAACTTTATCTTTTTCTTGTATGTTGTGTTCTTTAGCATATAAATACTCGATCTGTTTGTGTTCGTCCTCGGGATGTCTTCAAGTGAACCTGCAAGCAATTCATGCTATTAAGTATTGAAAGTTCCTGAGAAATGATTAAATATATACGAATAACGCCACCGAAACATGTAAAATTTAGGTGTTATTAAATCCCTCCACACTTAGCTGTTGCTTGCCCTCAAGTAATCAAAGCGAGAAAAATAAAATATTATTTATCGTGACGTGGAGAAAATTTAGATTTTACAAGTGTTTACAGGTTAGGATAACTTTTCAGGCATTGACATATAACATAGCACCACACAGGGAAATGTGTTTGATTTAAAATTCACTCAGCCACTCAGATAGGGTTTATATATTTTTGTGGAGACACTCAATTTACGCAGACATAATCTAGACAGCTACCATAGGCTTGTACTTGACACATAAAACTGACCGAAGGACGGAACTTGATACTGATGCGAGAGCATATACTAATCTTTATGTGCTGAACTTAAGCCTTTATTTCTTTGAATTACTACATATATTATATTTATTTATTTATTTTTTACCAATAGGATAATAATAAGTAAGGCTTGGCACAGGACTTCATCTTTCAACTTTAACTTCTTCACTTAGGAATTTCAGCAATTTAGCACTAAAGGGAGCACTTGTAAGAACAAGGACTTGCGGGATTCATAACATGTGATTAATCAGGCTTCGGTCTAGTAAATGATGATCAAGCACAAGTTCTAGAGCTTCTAAATTACCGGCTCACTCAAATATAATTATCAACCAATACCACTGTTCTAGAAAAGGCGACAAAACCACATATACACATCCATAATGATGGAATAGATACATATGATTGCTTCTCCTTAACTCAAACAAGCTGAAGGCATCAATTATCTTAGGCGCCAAGTGGGTACCCGAATATATTCTAGAGGCTTATAATTCTCATAATTTAGTGGACTAGGTTGTGCTAGCTATAGAGTCAATCCAGTTGGATTTGCCTTACTAAGAGCATTTTTTAATTTTGAAAGCATATATATTATTTTTGAGATTTTTGAAAGTATCAGTTGGTAAAAAAATTTGATAGGGCAAACATGGAGGGATATGATTAATTTTTTCTATTTGGCCCCCCTCCACACTTAAGTTGAACATTGCCCTCAATGTGATAACTGATAATAGAGATAAAATGAAGAAAATTAAGGGAAAACG
>BQNB010066392.1:13084-31298 GCA_026074375.1 Tanacetum coccineum
GATAGGTTGTTCTTCTACTATTGCTAAACCTCTTTTATAAGTAGCCGCTGTAAATTCAGTTTGAGTAAGCTTAACAATCAAATCATCACACTGTTTCTTAAGAGTTTCATAGTTTTTCAGACAAGTTTTAGAGCAAGTTTTGTCATTGTATACCTCAAAGTCTGAAAACGCCATTAGAGCCATGTTTGTCTGAACCTGTTCTTCTACCATGTCACTCTAGTCAAAACCTACACCATCTATAGCCAACATTGTCTTTGAAGATGTGTGTTTATTGTTTCCTTGCTTCCTAGTGTTGTCTTAATTTCTGAACTGACCTTCCTTGTTCCTTGGTGCTCTACACTCCCTGGAAAAGTGTCCTATCTTATGACAGTAGAAACACTCTACCTTAGATTTATCATACCCAGCAGTATCATAGCATTAATGAAAATTTTCTTGCATGTCCTCTGATAGTACCTCTTTACCCTCATACTTAGCAGAGAGAGCTGCCACTTCAAATCCATTGCTTCCAAATCATCTTTATGAATTTGCTCTAAGTCTTGCTGTAGGAGATCAGAACCATTAGGATTCTCAACCATGAAAGCATACACAACATTATCACTGAAGCTAGCAGTACTAACTTGAGGACTAGCAGTGTTAACATTAGAGCTAGCAGTACTAACTTCATATGCAGGTTTAGCAGTATTAACATCATTAGTACTGCTAGTGCTTGGAGCAATCATAAATGCCAAGTTTTGAGCACCACTACTTGCACCAACAGATTTCTTTACTTTTTGTTCAACAATTTTGAAGTTGTTGTACAAATCATCAATGCTCATTGCTTCAGTTTCAGCCTTATTCATCTAGACTACAACATGAGTATTCCACTCAGAGGGCAAGCTGCTCAAAATTTTTGAATTTAAGTCTTCTTGAGAGATGACCACACCTAAAATTGCAAGCTTACTAACAATATTCTGAAGTCTGTTAAAGATAGAGTCAAGAGACTCTGTGCTTGATGCACTAAAATTTTCATATTGTTGCTTCAAAAATGTTTTATGTGTTTTCTTAGTCGCTTCATTGCCTCCAAATCGTGTTTTGATAGAAGCAAACATTGTTTTAGCATCATTATACTGACTAAAAGTAAGTTGATGTTCATTGGGAAGAGCCATGAGTAGCAAGCTCTTAGCCTTCACATTATTCTTCTTGTTGGTCTTTTCTTCAGTAGTTACAGGTACATATATCTTTGTAAATGAAGTACCATTTTCTTGTACTGTTTGTGGTATAGACATCCATGAGTTACCATTCTTTATGACCTCCCATAGAGCATAGTTTTGTATCTGGAAGTACTGCTTAATTATTATCACCAATGTCTCATACTCACCTAGTTTGAGTATGGGTAGCTTAGCAGTAGTATTACTATGTGCGGATTCAAATTCCATGACTTCTAGATCAAAGTTTCTTAAAGCAAAGCTCTGATACCACTTATTGATCCTAATCCTTGATCGATTCCTTAGCTTGTCTAAGGTTCAATTACCTGGGATAAATCCAAAATAATTTGTTATAGAAACTTTGTATGTATACTAAAGTGTATGCGAAATCTACACCTTAATATTTAGAAGTATAATGAATAGAATAGTAATTGTGAATGAACAAATATATAACCAAATGCTCTAATATTATTAGATCAATAATACGAGTACTCTTCACTAGTACTAGGGTTTACAACCTTGAAGCTTTTCTAAATCGACTTGACAACTATGAAAACTTGTTTCTCAACTAATGCCCTAGAGCCTCCTTTTATAGACTAAGGAGTCCTAGTCGGCTTACAACATATACAAAAGATAAACATAAACTTATAGAATATTCTGATACAATCTATTCTATAATTATCTTCTAATCTTCATCTCCGAGTAATCCTTATCTCTTTACTCGTCGTTATCTTCTAACAGTAGCAATTCTTCTAACAGTTGTAATCCAGCAGCATAAACTTTTTGAACCAGCAGCACTGAGCATCAGTAACTCTAAGAATCATCTTGAAGTCTTTAAGTCCCAACAAAAAATCCACTAACATAACCTGGTCCAAGGCAACTCCTGGTGAATGGAAAAGATCAATTCGTTGACAATAGACCTAGAGTCATTGGCCTCGCTTACATTAAACTATAACTAATTTTAGCTCCCCGGTAACGGCGCTAAAAACTTGATGCATAGAATTGTTTTGAATAATTAATTGCCAAGTTTTAAATTTATAAAACTCGTCTACCGATACATGCACTAACTAACAAAGAACCCGATCGCATGTAGTACAGTATGTGGTAAATATGAGATCGTCCTAAGAGCTATTTTTAACTAGTTCTAATTTGATTTTGTCACGTTTAGAAAAATGGTTTTAAGATTGATTTTAAAACTAATGCAAAAAAGTAAATTGATAGAAGTAATCAAGGAGAAAAGCATGCTAGCCTAACCATTTCATTACTACTGTTATGATTACGTTTTCTTATGCAATGTTCAATTACAAGTTTAATTAGTGGTTCTAATATCAGCAGACCCAAATTGTCATTTGTGATATGTCCTATACTTACTCTGCCATCCTAATTCCCCTCAGATCATACGGGCAGGACATCTAAGTTCGTAGTGGTTAATCTCCAACTATCCTTAAGACCAATTCTATAACCTATATAGATCATTAACCATCTCTGAAAGAGTTCTTTTGCTTTTTAAGTGTTTAATGTGACAGAGGCGGTAATATGGTTCATTCCTACACTAGGGATAGGTGTCAATCTACCTTAGTAACCCGCTAATCCCAAGTTCAAACGATAAGTCTAATAACAGGACTAACAAGATCTAAGCCACCCTCTACACTACTAAAACCCAGTGATCAATGAAAGGCAATAAGGATATCCAATAAAACCATAATTAAATAGGAAACTTCAATCACAACAATAGTAAATACATGGCTAGGCCACCACTAGGAGTGCTTAGCCACTCATAGCAACAGTAAGATAAGAAATAAATGAAGAGATCTTGGATTGATAAATCCTAATTCTTATAAACTGTGTTAATGAATGATTAATGCTAAAAATGAGTAAATTGATTCTCCCTTGAACTGCTTGGTTGAATGTTTCATATTCTACAGGCCTTGTTTGCCTCTTGGTACTGTGTTGTGAAGTGGTGAAGTGAGTGATGCTGAATGAGCCGAGTGAGGGCTCTATTTATAAGTATCGAAGGTGTTACGGCGTAATAGTTATAAACACATTACGCCGTAACAATGCTGATGTGGTTTCCTATTCTCTATGCTTAATTAATGTTACGACGTAACCGTATCGCTATGGTTACGCCGTAATGCTGCTCGGATACTCAATCTTCTTTAAATTATATGTTACGGCGTAAAGGCGATGGCGAGGTTACGCCATAAAAACTGATGCTGAGTCATTTCTTCGTTAATCTTGATTACGGTGTAACTCCTGTGGGGAGGTTACGCCGTAAAAGCCTTAAATGCCTTTAATTGCTTGCATTAAACGTCCAAATCCCACGTCTTTTGCTTAAATGCTCGCATTGCTTCTGAAAACTAAATATAAGCAATTAAGTAATGTTTTTAGATAATTATAACATAATTATAAGCATTTTCATAGGGAATTTGATACTAAAAAGTATTAATTATTTGATGTTATCAAATATCCCCCCACTTGACTTCTACTTGCCCTCAAGTAGACCTGTTAGAATAATTTATAAAAAGATTTCCCTAATTTTATTCGGAGAAATGATTAATAATTTACTTTTGCTAGAACATCAAATTCGAGCACCTCTCAAAAAGGGGATCGAAAACACTCAACTCACATGACTAATCTAAGTTTTTCATTTCGGGATGATCACTCAATTGCACAGTTATAACATGTATTCTATCATAAGCTTGAAAGGTACACAAATCTCTACCATCTAGAATTCGGGTCTAAACAGTCTTAAAGTCAACAGGGGTGATACACAGGTTTAACAGGGTGAATCATCCTGCAATCTTTATCAAAAGCGTTACACCAATGAAGGCGACAAAATCACATATACACATCCATAACGATGGAATAGACATTATTGCATTCAAATCCCTCATTCGAGCAAAACCAAGATTTATGATGCAAAATGATATGGGGTAGGATAAGACATGGGATACACATTAATTGGTGTTAAATAAAATAAACAAGACAAATAGTCTTTAATAGTCTAAGGTCTTTATAACCGTCTACCGTCCATCTACAATTCCAAGTATTTAAATCCGAAAATTTAATCCACAATAATGGGCTACTAGCCCTATTCTTTATAATCATACAAGTGGCTTATAGTTGCACCACCTTTATATCTTTTTAGCACTTAGATGGCTTATAGTTGCACTATCTTTATATCTTTTTACAACATATATATATATATATATATATATATATATATATATATATATATATATATATATATATACATACTACTACAGAGGTTTATATCTTTAATTATTGCCCCTGCATCATATGATACATGACACATACCCCCATTTGAGATGAACAATATCGAAAGTGATGAAACAGGGGGTGGGGTCATTACAGATCATTAACGATAAGTCTTCCACGAACGTGCAAAATTTCTGAACCCATTTCCCTGAACCAATAGACTTAAGCAGCTAGGTATTTCAACATAAAGAAAATTCAGACTACAGGGTTGGCTAAGGCGAAAGGGTGTAACAATACATAAAGGGGTTTTAAACACGGATTGGCTTAACAAGGTGATCTAGGGGTATACAGGGTTTTTCACATGGGAGGTCGACAAGTCAGTGTAACAAGTTGATAAACTCACACATATAAGCTATTTAGATGAATTCCTAAGGTGTTACCTTCTCGAACTGTCTATTCCAACTAATCAATTAGGTCTCGAAATGATGTACAGGCCAAGTTCTAAAGTCTACAATACTACCAGCATACTCATATATTTGGTGGATTTATGTATAATAGTTGAAAATGGAATAATAGGCTTAACCTCACCAGTTAAATCAAAGGATAATAGTGCGCTCGATAAAGATTAATTCTAGTTTATTAGGAAAAACATGTCAATGTTTTAAAAAAATTTGCATAATTTTTCAAAGAAGACTCATAGATCAAAGGTAAATATAGGTCAAGTGGCAATTCTACTCCCATCCCCCCCACTTGGTTTGTACAATGTCCCTATTGTACATTTAAGGAAATGAAATAAACAGAATAAGAGTATATTTAAAACAAAAGAATCCCCTAAGCATTGCTCTTTACTTCAAGTTATAATCGCAAGAGATGAACTCTTGATCCTTGTATCATGAGAAATCTCGTATCCCCTAAAATCACTAAAAAAACTAAAAAGCATTAAACATTCAAAACGTAAATATACAATAAGACCTAACTCACTTTTATAGGAATCACGGTTATATTTAGCATATGCAACAAGCCTTTTAAACCACTTGGTGACCCAAGTAGACGAGTGAAATCTCATGAGGGCTTCCAGAAAACATACCCACAAAGTTCATTTAATTATACACAGTTTTGAAAAAGTTTCAAACTTGTTCAGGTTTTCAGAAAGTGGTTACGATGTAATCATGGGTTTGATTACCCCGTAATCATGTGGTTGTTAGATTTGAGGATTTGAATTAAGAAAGATTACTGCATAACTCAGAGAGAAGACGCTCTACATCTTGGCGAAGTAAAGAGTTTCTCTTAAAGCATTAATATCGCCCTATAGTATTTCTTTTGTCTATGCCCATTAACTTTAAAATTGACTCCATTCTTACTATGCACCTCCATCTTTCCATAAGGAAATACTTTGTTAATGGTGTAAGGCCCATGCCATCTTGTTTTTACTTTTCCTGGGAAATGTTTTAACTTTTAATTAACAACTAGAACTTCGTCTCTTTCATGAAACTCTTTATCTATAATCTTTGCATCATGCCATCGCTTCGTTCTTTCTTTGTATGCTCAGGAATGTTCATAGGTCTCATTTCTTAACTCTGCTAATTTGTTTAATTGTAGGTACCTAAGCTTTCCTACGGTATCTAAGCCCAATATGATGTATGTTCCATTTCAGTCGAAAGCTGGCATGCTTTTTCATACATAATTCTGAATGGATTACTTCCAATAGGTGACTTATAAGCGGTCTTGAATACCTAGAGTGCATCATCGAGTTTATCCGCCCATTCTTTTCTATTTCCATTCACAATCCTCTCCAAGATGCGTTTAATTGCATGGTTAGTGTTTTTGGTTCGACTGCTTATTTGATGATAAGGGGTAGCAAGCCTATGGGTTACACCATATTTCTTTAATGTCTTTTCAAGAAGAGAGTTTCATAAATGTGTCCCTCGGTCACTTATTAGTGCTTTTGGGACCCTAAATCTCGAAAACAATTTCCAAAGGAATTTAACTACCACCCAAGCGTTGTTAGTTGGTAATGCTTCAACCTCAACCCGTTTTGAAACATAATCAACAGCTACGAGAATATATTTTTTATCTCGTGAAGAAGGAAAGGGTCCCATAAAGTCAATACCCTAAATTTCAAAGACCTCGCTAACGAGAATGTTGGTTAAGGGCATTTGATTACAAGAGGATATGTTATCGGCCCTATAACATGCATCGCAATCGTAAACATACCTTGAAGCATCCTTAAAAATAGTTGGCCAATAAAATCCCGACTCAAATATTTTTTTGGCAGTAATGTCAGCTCCGTAATGTCCTCCAGTTGGTCCCATATGACAATGTTCTAGAATTTCCTGCAGTTCCTTACCAAACACGTATCTCCTTATGATTTTGTCGGGACATGATTTGAATAGGTACTGATCGTCCCATATGTAATGTTTAATGTATGATAAGAATTTCTTTCTTAAATGATACGTCAAACCGTGTAGCATAATCTTTGATACTAAGAAATTTGTGTAGTCTGCATACCAAGGGTCATTTGATGTTTCCTTTACGTGGACTGACATAAGATGTTCATCGGGGAAGGAATCCCGTATTGCTTCCTTGTTTAATTATTTTAGATTCGGGTTTTCTAATCTGGACAAGTGATCGGCAGCCAAGTTTTTAGTCCCTTTTTATATCCTTAATCTCGATAGTAAATTCTTGGAGTAACAAAACCCATCTTATGAGCCTCGGTTTTGTGTCCTGTTTGCTAAAAAAATATTTGAAAGCAGAATGATCGGTATAGACGACAGTTTTAGACATAATTAAGTAGGATCATAATTTATCAAAGGCATAGACTACTGCTAGAAGCTCTTTTTCAGTAGTAGCGTAATGCTCTTGAGCGTCTTTCATCATCTTACTAGCGTAGTAGATTGGGCAAAATCTTTTATCGATGCGTTGTCCTAAAACTGCTCCTATAACATAATCACTTGCATCACACATTAATTTGAAATCAACGTTCCAGTTAGGAGCAACAATTACAGGTGCAGATGTTAATTTAATTTTAAGGATATTAAAGGCTTGCATGCATTCGTTTGAAAAGACAAATATAGCATCCTTCATTAACAATTGAGTCATAGGTCAAGCAATTTTGGAGAAATCCTTAATGAACCTCCTATAGAATCCTGTATGCCCTAAGAAGCTTCTAACTCCCTTTACCTTGGTCGGGTAAGGTAGTCTGGCAATAACGTCAATCTTTTCCCTGTCCACCTCAATGCCAGATTTAGATATCTTATAACCTAAGATGATTCCTTCTTTCACCATGAAATGACATTTTTCCCAATTTAATACCAAATTTATTTCTTCCTACCTAGCTAAATTTTTTGATAAATTAGTTAGGAAAGAGTCAAATGAGTTTCCAAATACAAAAAAGTCATCCGTGAAGACTTTCATAAATTCTTTGCATAAATCGTGAAAGATTGTCGTCATACATCTTTAAAATATAGCTTGAGCATTGCATAGCCTGAAGGGCATTCGTCTATATGCAAATGTTCCATATGGGCATGTGAAAGTAGTTTTCTCTTGATCTCTTGGCCCTAGAGGGATT
Organism: Tanacetum coccineum; assembly: GCA_026074375.1. NCBI lineage: Eukaryota > Viridiplantae > Streptophyta > Magnoliopsida > Asterales > Asteraceae > Tanacetum > Tanacetum coccineum. The sequence goes on from BQNB010066392.1 coordinate 21,056, forward strand.
CGAACGTATCCAGAGAATCCATCCAAGAAGCAGTAATACTCATTTCCTGATAGTCTTTCTAACATTTGATCGATGAATGGTAATGGAAAATGATCCTTCCTAGTTGCCTCCTTTAGTTTTCTATAATTGATGCATACCCTCCATCCGGTGACTATTTTGGTTGGGACAAGTTTGTTATTTTTGTTTTTTATTACGGCCATTCCCCCTTTTTTGGGCACTACATGTATGGGACTAACCCATAGACTATCTGAGATGGCATAAATTAGTCCGCTATTAAGTAGTTTGACTATCTCAGCTTTTACCACATCTTGAACTTTAGGATTAAGTCTTCGTTAGGGTTGCACCACTGCTTTAAAGTTATCTTCCATCAGAATTTTATGAGTGCAAAATGATGGGATGATGCCTTTGATATCAGAAACTTTCCAAGCCAACGCAGCCTTGTATTTTGTTAAAACCTTTAAAAGTGACTCTTTTTCTTGAGGGTTTAATAGAGAGGAGATGATAACTGGAAATTCTTGATTTTTGTTCAAGAAGGCGTATTCCAGATGAGACGGAAGTTCCTTAAGTTTAGGAAGTTGTATCTTAGCTTCACTCGTGTTGGCTGCGAATAACATTGGTCTGATGAATTCATTCGGCTCCCAATTGTTATGGTCGAAGGATGACCCTAATTTATTTAAATCGTCTAAACCATTATCCTCTTCTTCCCATAAGTTGGTATTACTTCCTTGTTGGTAATTTATGATTGGTTCGAATAAGAATGAATCAAGTGGGCTTGAAGGGAGAATTTCCTGAACATGGTCTAGAACAGCTTCATCAACCATATCGATAGAGAGACAATTGTCATCTTTTGGTGTGGAAAATTTCATTGATTTTTCAATGTCAAATGTTATTGTCTCGTTCCCATCTTCAAAAGATATTTTTTATTGAATACATCAATCATTGCATGAGCAGTGGCCAAGAATGGTCTTCCAAGAATTATAGGAATCTTGTGATCTTCTTTCATATCGAGCACTACAAAATCAACATGAAAAATGAATTTGTTAATTTTTATTATGACATTCTCAACAATTCCCCTTGGGTATTGAGTTGATTTATTTGCTAATTCGATACACATGCGGGTTGGTTTTAATTCACCGAGATCCAATCTTGCATACATAGAGTATGGCGTAAGACTAATCCTGGCCTCGAGGTCAGTGAAGCTTCCATGATCTTTCCCTTTAAACAGGATTTTGTTTAAAATAACTGCAGAACATCTTTCGTTTAAAGTTATTTTAGATGTTTCTTCTGTCTTTCCTTTTCTGGCAAGGAGATCTTTCATGAATTTAGCATATTTTGGCATTTGCTCTAAAGCTTTGAAAAATGGAATGTTTATGCTGAGTTGCTGAAGATTCTCAATGAACTTTTTGAATTGTTCTTTTTCTTTTTTTTGTCGTCTAAGGAATGGGATAAAGTGGTCGTAAGATTCTACAGAATTTCATAACTATTAGGTACCTCTTCAATATTCTTGGTTGTTGTTTCTTTTGTTGCAAGCTTGACTTGTGGATTTGTTATATTTTCAAGAGGATTCTTGGGGGTTCTGTGGACCTTCCTTCCACTGTCCACTTCCTTACAGATCATCTCCCTGAATCTTAATCCATTTTCTCTTCCTAATGGTAAAGCATCCATCAATTCTTTAGTAACACAAATGAAACTTTGGCCACTGTCAAATGAGTATCTTTTTATTTTGAAAGTTTCTACATAAACCCTTAGCGGATCATACCCTTTTATGTCAACTCCAATTTCTCATCTTTCTTCCTCTTTTGATTTTTGATCATACCACCAAAATGTATTGTCCCCTTGTACTTTCTTGCAATTTTCCCATATGTCATCTAGCATATGTACTTTCTTTCCTATCCCTAATTCATACTCGTCAGCTAATTGGTCAAGCTCTAAATCGAACATCTACTTATAGTCGTCAAAACTTCTTGATCGTGGATCTTTGACTAGTTCTTCTTAAAAGCAATCGATGAGCCATCTTTTTAATAGTGCTCTCTTAACTATTTCACTCACTTTAGTGTGTCCCACCTTTGTTAATAACCAATCTTTGAAAGGATAGTCCTTTGGTCTAGGTTTATAATCCTCTTGGACCATAGTAAACCTTAAAGTATGTGTGTCTAGGATCGAGTTTTTGTTGCACCATTCTGCATACCTATTGTCCCAAATTAACTCTTTCTCCTAGGTTTCCCTATACTTAACTAAGAGGAATTTAGGAAATGATAAACCATTCCCTTTTATACTTTCCCTATCACTATCAAGGTAACAGTGCCATATTTTTAAAACTCCTTCTTCATTTATCCCATAGATTTCAATCCCCCCGTTACATGTCTTCATGCTTGGGTCACATCTCGGCCACACATTGATTATACCATTACAAATTTGCTTAACATGTTAACAGAAGTACGTGCTAAGGAGGTTTGTGTCAGATTTAAGTATCCTTGTATTCTTGCTACTTTGTTCCTGTATATAGTTGTTCTCATTATGCAAATTATCAGATTTCTTAAATCTTGAAGATTTATTTGATGGAGCATTACTACGGGAAGGAGATTCATTGTTATAAATTAAGTTTATCATATAAATCTTTCCTACACGGGTCGTGAAATTATAAATTTTCTTGTCCATGTCAAAAGTAACCATGTCATCCCCAATTCCTAAAGAGATTTCTTTGTTAAAGACATCTATCTTGGCATGAATAGTTGCTAGGAATGGTCTCCCAAGAATCATGGTTTCATTATGCCGTGCTTTAACTTATCACCATTAACTTACAAAGTCTGATAGGAATAAAAACTTATCGATCTTAACAAAGACGTTTTCAACTATTCCTATTGGCGCCCTTTTTGTCATATCAGCCATTTCAACAAGCATGTCAGTTTTCTTAAATCTAGCTAGTTTTAGGTGTTCAAACATGGATTTGGGTATAACATTAATACTCGCGCCTAAATCTGCCATAGCATAAAAATTTAAACTTTCAATAGTGTAGGGAAGAGTGAAATTCCCTGGATTTAACTCTTTTGGTAGTAATTGGCATGACAAGACTTTTCATGACATACATTCTTCTTGAACAAAAGATACTTCATGGGATTTGTTAATTTTGTTGTTAAGTGGTGCCTCTTTGTCGGTGTAAACTGCCTTGCACTGGTCTACTGATAAATTGTTCACTTCACTAGCAGTTTTTGTGTGAAACTCTTTTGTCAGCTGCTCGATTTGGTTTTTTAGATTTTTAAGAGAAACGCTTTGATTTTGAGTATTAATCTCTGCATTCTCCTGGAGTTTCTTCACCCACTCTTCCATCTCAGCTCTTCTTCTTGGGGGTTTTTTAATTTAGTCCGCTCCTAGTTGTTATAGCGTGTGCCAATCCTCTTGGATTTATTTTAGTATAGCTTGGAAGACTTCCTGCCTCCCTCTCTTGTATTATTTTAGCGATTTTTCCTAAGTGATGTTCTATTTTCTTAATAGAAGATGCTTGCGTTTTAAAGGTTTGGTCATACATTTTCTTGATTCCCCAAACTATATTCTCACTTTCCTTCTGCCTTATCTTAGATTCCTTGATGAAATTATTTAAAGTTTTTTCAAGAATTGAAATCCTTCCTTCCATTGAGGTTTCATACTTATGTTTTGTCATTCGAACTTCTTTGGTAATTATGTTCCTATTGTTTTCAAAACTATCAATTTGATTGAGAATAACTTGAAGCTCCTTGTTTTTAGATTTTACGTTTCCTTCTTTATACCATAAGAGGGAATGTGCAGATAATTCCTTGATAGCTTCCATTCCCTTGGTTGGTGTTATTTTAGGAATGGGTCCCTTGAAATCGACTTTACGTCTAGTCTCATCGTCTAATCCTTGATAAAAGATTCACAACTGTTCATGCTTATTTAGCTTATGTTCACGGCAGCTAAAGAGAGATTATGTGAATCTTTCCCATGAACAATGCAAGGGTTCATTAGGTTCTATTTTAAAATTCCTAATTGCTTCAATTTGCTTAATGATTTTAAGAGGATGACGATATTCATCTAGGAAGGCTTTTCTGAACAATTCCCAGGTTGTGATCGATCCAGTGGGTAACCGTTTCATCTACTATTTAGCTTTTCCTTTTAGGGTGAAAAGAAAAGCCATTAACATAACTTGGTCCCTGGCAACTCCTGGTGAATGGAAATGATTGATAATTCAGGTGATGTTAGAGATGTGTTCATGAAGATCTTCGTTCTCTTTTCCGTAGAACATGTTTTCATTTAGTTCTTTGATGCATTGTCCCTAGAATTCAAATTTTATATTTTCTTCAAATAATTGTTTAACAATTCCAGGCCTACTGTCGTTTATGATTTTTGTCAGATATTCGTTGACAGTAGACCCAAAGTCATTGGCCTCGCTCACATCAAATTATAACTAATTTTAGCTCCCCGACAACGGCACCAAAAACTTGATGCGTAGAATTGTTTTGAATAATTAATTGCCAAGTTTTAAATATATATAACTCGTCTACCGATACACGCACTAATGGGCAGAGAACCCGGTCGTATGTAGTGCAGTAGTTGGTAAATCTAAGGTCGTCCCAAGAGCTAAGTTATAACTAGTTTTAATTTTATTTTGTCACATTTAGAAAATTAGTTTTAAGATTGATTTTAAAACTACAAGAAAGTAAATGCAGAAAAGTAAATTGATAGAGGTAATCAGGGAGAAAAGCGTGCTAGCCTAACCATTTCATTACTACTGTTATGATTACCTTTTCCTGTGCAATGTTCAATTACAAGTTTTGTTAGTGGTTCTAATATTGGCAGAGCCGAATTGTCATTTAAGGTATGTCCTATACTTACTCTGCGATCCTAATTTCCTTCAGATCATACGGGCAGGGCATCCAAGTTCGTGGTGGTTAATCCAAAACTATCCTTAAGACCAATTCTATAAACTATATAGATTATTAACCCTATCTGAAAGAGTTCCTGTGCTTTTTAAGTGTTTAATGTGACAGAGGCAGTAATATGGTTCATTCATACACCAGAGATAGCTTTCAATCTACCCTAGTAACCCGTTAATCCCAGGTTTAACTGGTAAGTTTAATAATAGGACTAATAAGATCTAAGCCATCCTCTACACTACCAAAACCCAGGGATCAATGAAAGACAATAAGGATATCCAATAAAACCATAATTAAACAGGAAACATCAATCACAACATTAGTAAATACATGGCTAGGACAGCACTAGGAGTGCTTAGCCACTCATAGCAATAGTAGGATAAGAAATAAACAAAGAGATCATGGATTGATAAATCACAATTCTTACAAACTGTGTTTATGAATGATTAATGCTAAAAATGAGTAAAGTGATCCTCCCTTAGACTGCTTGGTGGAATGCTTTATTTTCTAGAGGCCTTGTTCGCCTCTTGGTACTATGTTGTGAAGTGGTGAAGTGAGTGATGCTGAATGAGCCGAGTGAGGGCTCTATTTATAAGTATCGAAGGTGTTACAGCGTAACAGTTATAAACACATTATGCCATAACAATGTTGATGTGCTTTTCCATTCTCTAGGCTTAATTGATGTTACGGTGTAACCGTATCACCGTGGTTACGCCTTAATGCTGACTCGGATACTCAATCTTCTTTAAATTATATGTTACGGCATAAAGGTGATGGCGAGGTTACGCCGTAACAACTGATGCTGAGTCATTTCTTCGTTAATCTTGATTACGGCGTAACTCCCGCGGGGAGGTTACGTCTAAAAGCCTTGAATTCCTTTAATTGCTTGCATTCTACGTCCAAATTCCTCATATTTTGCTTAAATGCTCGCATTGCTTCTGAAAACTAAATATAAGCAATTAAGTACTGTCTTTAGTTATTTATAACATAATTATAAGCATTTTCATAGGGAATCTTATACTAAAAAGTATTAATTATTTGATGTTATAATCCATCGTTATGGATGTCTATATGTGGTTTGTCGGCCAATGCTGGTTTATGACTTTTGGAAAAGATTACTAGTCATATTCTTTAGCTTATTCGAGTTAAGTTTGAATGCAGTCATATGTGTCTATCATGTCGTTATGGGTGTGTATGTATGGTCTTTGTCACCTTTTCTAGAATATTGGTATCAATATAGACTAGAAAGAGTGATCAAACCCTTAAATCCTTTTTAAACCTAATTTACCTTTATAAACTTGTTACTCCTTAGCTTTATTGGTGGAGATGTGTATCCTTGCCAAGGCTTATGAAAGAATACTTCGTCACGACGAGCAATTGAGAGGATTAGTTAATTTTTTACAAACATACATTAGTTGAGCGATTTGAGAGTTTTTATTTTTCTATTACATGAGTGATTGGTTGTGTATTGTAATTAAACGAATAAATGATTAAAGGAAAAATTCTTTAGGATACATTTTCATAAATTTCTAAAGTCTACTTGAGAACAAGTAAGATTCAAGTGAGGGAATATGATTCAAGTGGGGGGATATTTGATGACATCAAATAACGTCACTTTTATAGCATCATTTATCCCATGTCAATTACCCATTTTATATAATTATTGCAAGAATTGGTACTTAATTGCTTATATTTGTTATTTCCAGTAATTATGGAGCAGTTAGTGAAGTTTATATAAAAGGCACGCATTTTGGAGCATAAACGAAGAGTTCGAGAAATTCTACTGACCTGACTGCAAATACGCCGTATTATTCTAGACCTATACGATGTATCCAAGAGTTAGACGAATTTAAAGACCATTGCATGAATTTAAAGAATATGATGTATCCACATCAACGATATGCCATATATAATACCTTGGTCAACGAAGAAAAACCAACTGGTTTTACCTCAATACGCCGTATCCATCAAGAAGATATGGCGTATCCGTGCCTACACTTCACAGATAACCATGAAGGATTGAAGACCCAATACTCCGTATCATGAAGACTTAATACGCCGTATCGAAGGTCTAACACTAGAAGATTCTAAAAGATATCAACCGTGGTCCTTACTCCAAGAAATCCCCAATACGCTGTATCCCACATCGCCCGATACGACGTATTGACCCTTTTCCAGACTCTATAAATACAACACCCTAAACTCAGTTTTAGGTACGGAAGTGAAGCCCTAAACCACCAAGTCGACTATCAGACGAATAGAAGAGCACAAAAGGTCAGAAAAGAGCCTCAAGATCATAGGAAAACTCTTGTAATCTTCGCACCACCAAATATGCGTTTGGTTAAGGTTTCTTTATTTTAATCGTTCATATATGAAACCGTGTATATTTTCACAATGACTATCGGCTGATACCTTTGGGTATTAGCCATGTTTATGAAGGTTTAATGTTTGGTTTGTTTATATCGATTGCTTAATTTATCGTTGATTGTTGATTATGTTTATCAATTTATACTTGTTTACGTGCTTAAGTATGCGATCTATCATTCAACTAGGTCTAGTCCTACATATTTAATGCGCTGCAACTTCATGTTGTTTGGGCGTAGGCTAAGAGTCTGGGATAGCTCTCCATATCTGCAATTTATATATCTAGAATAATAGGATAACAAATATTAACCTATATTTACCATTGGTTTATGTGAACAAGTTACACTAGTAGGTGACCTGGGATCAACAAATAACATACTGATTCCTTTGGTAATGACTCAGACAGTAGACTACCAGTATATAAAGAGCCGTTAAGCAGTAAGTGGGTAAAGTCTCTATGAGCTAGGGTTTAATAAGATCACCATTATTAATCTCCTAAGATAGATTATAATCAGCAGATAGGATGCTTTATGCGGATGCGTTTAATTGTGATAGAATTCTACGTGTCTAGGTTTTAGGAAGAAGTACCGCCTAAATCTAGGAATGATATGCCGCCTCAAGATAAGCACTCATTGCTCCTCTATCGTTTGTTTATCTTCTTGTGTGTGTTTATTGCTTTACTTGTCATCAAAACCCCTAGGTTAGAAAACCCAAACTCGTGCTAGTCTCTTAGACTAAAACCCCCTTAAACCTTAGACTTAGGATTAACATAGATTAGAACTAACATAAATAACTAAGATACTAGTAGACTTAGGAATTAACGCTCTCGCTCTTAGTGATCGACACCCTACTTACCAACGAAGCTAGATCTAATCAGGTACACTGCTCGTTAGTGTTGTTTTTAGGTATAGTCGGCTAAATATAAATGTAAAATTTGATAATAAATAATACCTATACACAACGACACATCAGTAGATAATCCATGCCCACAAAGTAACCCACAAGCCCTCCCATCATTTGATGTATACACACCGCCCATGACTTACCTAAAAGAAGTAGAAGAGACTATAGGAATCCCGATAGAGGTAGAACCTTTAGAACACACAAAACTAGAAGATTTAGGCTTGAATACTTATAGTCATGACCTATTTTTTAGTCCTAGGGAAATTTCTAGTGTTGATAAGCCGGAGCCTCAACTTTTACCAAATTTTTCACCCTTAGATGTAAATCTTGGAGACAAAAGAGGAACCGACCCACCCATTAAATCACATAATCCACATAGTTTTAGGATGAAGGTAGTAGACAGTTTAACCATTCATACACCGCCTTCACCTCACGTGGCGCCTCTCCACCCTAAGGATATATATTGCTATTGTCACCCATGTATAGTTGACCCTAAGAAACATTATGGATTTAAACCAGGTATATTAGGACAAAATGGATCCTTAGGTATTGATTTTTTGAAATTGAAATGATAGAAGATGATTGGGAATTAGAATTTAAAGAAGTTCCTTTTCTAGGAAGAGGACTTAATTTACTCGTTAAGCCAAAAGAATTAAAAAAGGGCACGATTAAAGAAACACACTATTTGGAGCATATAATTCAACAACCAGTTTTTCAACATAAGGCTCATATTCACCATAATGATGTGTACCATTATTATCACCCACACTTGACCATAAGTGTAGGGGACCCTCCATTTTGACTGTTAAATAAGGGTAGAGTCAGGCTCATGACTCGAACAAAAACAAGCGTTTTTTGAGAAGCAACTCAATCTTTTAATTTCAAGCATTTTAGGGAGTGTCTTGTGTGTTTTATTCTTAATTATTTGTTTTTATATGTTTGAATTATTATTTGATCATGCTTTGTTTTGTCTTTAACCTTGTCTTAATTGCAATCAAAGATATTTCATAAAAATTGTTAAAGGAAAAATCCGGTTTCTAAGAACCATTTTAAACATATTAAATAAATTGTTTAGATTAATTCGCGTCAGTTTTGAGTCATATGATTCTAATGGTTAATCTCGGGTTTTACGCGTATTTTCTACAGGAAATAACAAATAGAATTACGTGCAGGAATTTTTTCCAAAAAAACGAATCTGAAATTTTCACAGTGTCTGGAGACAGCGTCAGGATTTTTCCTAACAGCGTCACGCCTCCAGACCTGTGAAAATTCGAATTATTTTATTATTTTTGAAAACTAATTTTGTATAATGTCCAGAATTTATAATTTTCTTAAAAACCTGTACAAACCTCGATTACATCATCACATTCATCATATCTTTACCGATTTCATAGAGTCAACCCTAAAGTTTCGTTGTGTATATCATTATCCTGCCGATTTTACGCCCGGTGTAGTTGTCTTTGTCTTTGATTTACATGTTATATTTGATGAGAAGAAACCCGAAAGTTCTTAGGAGTTTCATGTGGATGATCCTTGGATGACAATTTAACCAGTTATGATATGTTTCTTCTCCATCATTGAGCAAACCAAGGGAGTACTAGTTTCTTTCGCTCTTTTTCTTTTCCCTTTATTCGTTTTTATGGGTACTTTTAAGAACATTGGGAACAATGTTCAACTTAAGTGTAGGGGGAAATAAGCCTTAGAAACCATTTCTTCAATTGTCATTTGCTTGTTCCTTAAAACGATGAGTAATATACCGAAACATAGCATAGACGATAGTTTTGACCCAAATTTTAAAAAAATTTATGACACATACCGACGAAAATCAAGTTTTATTAGCGTCTCATGGATAGGAATTTGTATGACTAGCACAAAACCCTTAAAATTCCATCATAAAAATGTAAGGTTCGCCTTTAGATCTTTAGGAATTCGGGTATCCATTTTTGATACCCAAGATAATCTTACCTTTAGCTTTGTCGAGTTAAGGATCGAGCAATCATATGTGTTGGGAAATACAAGTCAAAAGGTCAAAGTTCTGCCACAAAAAAAGTCAAAGTACTGCTAAATGAAAAAGTCAAAGTACTGCC
>BQNB010066393.1:0-34580 GCA_026074375.1 Tanacetum coccineum
TGAAATGGAGAAAGAGAGATAGCGGTGGGAGAGAGAGGAGAAGTGGGGTGGGTACGGATTTGGCTACTGTAAAATGCACGTAACAATTCACACCTTCTGTACATTCAAAAAACTTAGATCATCAACTCGAGATGTAAATGGTATATGTACAGAGAACAAAGTAAACACTACATCGAAAAGTCTAAAGTTTGCAAGACGACTAGGTATGCATGGCAATCGTCGAAGTAGCAAACACAGGCAACAGATCGGCAACATGTCAAAAATATGCTCAGATCAAAATGGGTAATTGCTGATAGTTCGGGTTGGGTTGGCCCGTGACACTTTATTGCCGAATATTGTCCAAAATTTATATAAAAATTTGCCTGTCAAGTATAATTAGAAAAAATATATTATTTCAGCATTAATCTAACTTTTTGCATAAAGTTATTTATGAGCTTTATACATCAAGAATTCATTGCCTATTTGACCCATTAGAGATTGAACAGAATCTGAATTGACCCATTCAGTAAATTAGTTGAAATTGCCTCCTCTTATCACTCGTCAGTAGAAATTAAGATCTCTGTATCTACGCGAAAACGGTAACAGTTCTTCCACCTGGATCCTAGAAGAATAATTAATGTTTTTCTTGTCTGTTACGGTTTATAGACTCAACTTCTGCTATAAATATGCTGTAGACGGGTCTATGATCTGAAAATCTAGATTCCCCTCGAGCATAAGATATTTGATGGAGCCCATTACCATACCACAATATACGATCACACCTTCAGAAAGAAACAAAATAGTCGCATCAAAATCTCAAAACACAAATATGATCGAAAAAACGGGTCATATAATAACTAGAGGTCGAAGTTGCTACTTCTGGTATTAAATTTACCATGCAGGAGTTCTTCGTTTTTCTGTAGGATGCATATCGTATCCTGCATATCGATCAGAATTTTTTGAATACTTATAAGTTGGAGGGAAATATATTATCCCTTCTTTCCATCCATTGAATACACGTCCCCTTCTACGTTCTATCCGAAGCTGTAACCATTAAAGAGAATAAAAACATTGAATGTGATGGGTGCTTAAAGAATGTAAAGTTTGAAACATTATCCACATGTCTAAGATTTCGAGACTTGCCTGGTCATTTTTCAATAAAGCCCTCCAGTTTCGCAACTCAACCAAGGCCTTGACAGTGCGATATGAAAGGGCAATTCGGTAATTTAAGTCACCAAGCCATATAACTCGGCTGGCATCATGCAAAAGGAAGATTAGGTTGTTAAGAATTTATTGAATACATTCGTAATAATATGCAAACGGGGCAATATCGACCCATTTACTTATAACGCGCAGGTGTGTTTTATCTCAAACGGGTCAATTGGGTATATATGATAAGAAAATCAATTTAAAGGAAACGGGTCAAATGGTAGAACGGGTCGAAGGTCTTCTGAAGTATTCTTTTACAGTATCGAAACTTTTAAAGCCTTTTCCTAAAAAAATTAATTGCTACTATAATGAAATAAATTTGAAAAACATATTCGACACGCTAATGGTGTATTTTATTTTTTCTTGTAAACTCTTAGACAAAAAGTGTGCGTGTCAACCCGAACCATTTTGACCCGTTACATGATCAGCCAACTTTGCCACCTTTGATGAATGGTAAGAACTTATGTGTCTTACTCATGTTCTAGAATCGTTTGAGGAGAGTTCTCATCTCCTGTTCCTTGAACACGTGGAAACCGAGTTTTTTTCATGATTTCCATCACATCAGAATTTCTTCTGAGTTCATCGCCTTCCTTTTGTCCAGACGTCGAGTGACTACATACGAAGCAAAAGCTCGTTTTGTGCAACGACATGATAATTGATATTGATCCCTGAAAAGACAAGTACTTGAGGGGAATTCGATAATTATTATAGTTTATAACACTACAGATGCAAAAGAAATAACCATACCTTGTTTCCAAGATAACCCCATCAATCCCCTACCAACACACGACACTTTCATATTATGAACATCGTCTCTAAGATCACTCTTCACCCATACCGTAAGATAAATCCCAACCATTTGCTTACTTGCAACCAAACAATACTTAGAATTGGTACTTTCCAGATGTTTATCTCTTTCTTCCAATGAAAAAGAACCACAGTATGGTATTTGTGTGTCTTTTGTGCTATTAAACGAATCATGGGGCCCGCTATCTTCATCCGAAGACCAGACACTTTGGTCATAATCACTCGGTCGGTTCCCAAACATGGCTTGATCACATACACTATATCTAGGCTCAAGTTTTGGATGTTGCATTGCCAATTCACTCTTACTCATCCTCATGCTTTGACTTTGTGATTGGAAAGATGATACTTTTTGGTTTACTGATCCATCAAAATCTGAATTTAATTCGACAAGTGGATTGGGAATGGTTGACGGGGCATGGAATCCGTTACTGGTAATTGGAAGAGTGTTTAGTGTTTTTTGAATGAGCGCTAGCCATTTCTTTGCGGGCCCATTGTCTTCTGTTCCGAGTACATTTCCAGCATTTAAAGGGACAATTTCTTGAAACCTGAAGGTGTCAAATTCTTTATAATCACAACCAAAATAAAGATTCTGAATCTATCTGTTGGATAATCAGAGCTAATGGTTCAAAAAAGGAATTTTTTTCTTAACACAAGTTGATATTTCGTCCAAAAATTCGAACTTTCTATATAAATTTATTAAGTCAATTCAAATAGTAGCAATCTACTTAGCAAAATGGTTCAATTCGACACGTTTGATATAAAACAAAACTGAAATCAACACAATTATAACTAAATGTGTAAATAAATGCCGCAACTTAATGCTTTGGACTAAAACTCACCCAAGAACATAAACATCGGCTGGAGGTGAAGTGTGTAACCAATCTTCAAGATTTAAACTGTTTGTAGGAGATTTTCCACCCACATTCCATGTAGCTACAAAGATCCTATTTCGATTTTGAAAGTAATAATAAATAAATTGAAGCATAAACTATAGATAGGCTTGAAATAAATCGATAAGATAGAACGAACCTATAGTTATCAACGTCCCTCACTTGCGCAACATCATGATCGATCTGATTTGTTCGAAGACAATCTGCAGTCCTCTTGCTTGATCTTTCTGTTTATCCAAAAAAAGGGATAAGTATGATAAATAACAGTGGAAACACATATATTTCACAATTGTGTAACTTTTGGTCCGGGAGTAGAGGTGGCAAAACGGTTGTTGAGTAATAGGTCACTGCATGTGATTCTTATGTGCGGTAAAAACTGGCTGACCCGTACATAATCTTTTATATTAAGTTAATAATGTTGTAATGATGACGACCAGCTTTTTGACAATGGGCTTAATGTGGTTTTCTACATTCGAATACACTTTTAACGACTTTCTACCCATTTGACTCCAAACTGTTTCAATATAAGTCATTTTAAATTTATCACCTCTCCAAGATGTTCCCGACCGAGACCGACCAACATAAGGTTTTGATGGGACACACATTTCGGCCACGTTCCATCATTTAATCATAGTTCTGAAAGTTAACTTTTTGATCATAGTTTCTAAAAATCGTAACATCTATTTAAAGCTATCTTATGTATGGTAGAAAATAATCATGTAAAATTAAATGGGCTTAAATTGATAAGTGGTCCAAAGGCAATAAAAACTCAAACAATCTGAACTGCACCTGTTGGTCTGCTTTTGCTGATGGTGCACACATCTTTTTCAGAAAAATTATGCTTCCATCCTTCATAAATACCTAAAAAAGAAACCCATTACATAAAAGAGTCCTTTGGTCAAAGTGTCAAACAAATAAAATAAATAAAAAGTTTAGCTAAAAAGAAATAGAGATAATAGGAAGAAAAAAAAGGTTACCTGAATACCTGTATTTCACTTTTCAAAATGTCTAAAAATAGTCATTTTGTCATAAATTCGTTAACTTTTATGCAAATCTTTAAAAAGCAGGTTACTCATTTTAAGGTCAAATAAGTACTTTTTTTTAAATAAATAAAAAAGTAGGTTAGTCTTTATTATGCGTACGTGAAGTGCATTGACTGATACAACTATACAAGATACCATTTTCAAAACCTCACCAAAATACATATTTAGTTCAAAACTCTCAAGCATTTTATTCAAAAAAAGTTTTTTTGTGATAAAAAATACAACTTTTGTATCATATTAGACAAATAATGCTTTTTGGAGTCAAATAGTTGACCTCGCCAAATAATAACAGCTTTTTATAGTTTTACCACCTCTAAAAGTTAAGGAGTATTTTTCACCACAATTTCATCAACTTAACAAGAAAATGATTTGCTTTAAGAAAATGGGTCAAACGAATGAAATTCCATAAAGAGTTAATTCAAGCTACTTTTCTAATCAAATTCGAGACCTTAACTCGTTTTACTAACTATAAAAAAGATTATGAGTAAAATCGAGCTACTTTTCTTTCCAAATTTTAGACATTTTTTTAGTTAAAAAAAAGAAGAAAAAAAACAAGAAATTTTAAACATAAAATGTTTATAAGTGACGTGTACTAAAAAGTTTTATTTTGATAAGTTTGCCACCGCTAAAAGTATATTTCACCATGATTTCATCACCATCAAGAATGGTAATGATTTACATATAGATATCAAATGACAGATAATGAGATGCATATTAGCATATATGCCACATTTACTATAGATCATACAAATGATATATGGAAAGATATAAAAAAAACTACTACTGTAGTATATAGTCCAAAAAACAAAAAATTTAAGATAATGGATGAAAAAAAAAGTTACCTCCATAATTGAAATCATCTGCATGAAAATCATGAGCTTTATTCTTGACATTGAACCATTTCTTGAGTGTTTTATGCCATGAAACCTTCACCATCATCATCAACACAAAGTCAAATACTTCAAACTTCAAAAACCTTACAATTTTGATATGACAAAAAAAAAGAGTCAAAAACCTTGCTTTTCTTGCAGATTTCATCTCTCATTGCTCCAAAACCTCATGTATATGACAACCCACAAATTAAAAGAATAAATAAATAAACAATGGGTGATGAGTAAAAAGTGTAAAATGTTGGTATCAAAGTAAAAGATTTATAAATATCGAATGTTTTGTATAAAAAATGAAAGAAAAAGATGATGAAATTTGGAGTGTTTTTGTGTGAATGTTTTTAAGTTATAAATAGGAGAAAAGAGTTGCAGTTTTTTCGCGTGTTGGTTTCGTGAAATGATATCAAAATGGAAAAACACAACTGAGGTTTTTCGAGTGTTGTAGCCTATACTATATTTATATTTATGTTTGTTTGTTGGTTACACCTATTTTGGTTGTGTTAAATTTTTGATAGGTATAGACTATAGACAACAAAGAAAACGTTTATAGAGGAATTTTCAGAAGTTGCTCATTTTTAAATCGTGGGTAAAAAGTTTTCAAATTTAGTATTGACTTGGTAGAATTTTTAAGGACGTGTCAAAAAATTAGATGGCATTTTTTTGACGGGAGTGATGTTTAGTTTTATTAGTCATATATTTTTTTTGATATTAGCCGTATATAAGTCAAGTCAAGATTCATCATTCAACAGTCAAGTCAATATTCAAAGTCGAGTCATCAATTAACATTTGTATTAGGCCTAAGCCTATTGTTATTATTCTAGAATAATCTCTTGTATCCTATATATAGGATAATTGTTATCAGTTATAATCAAGGAAAACATTAACCTTCAATATGGTATCACAGCCTTTCTCTTTTTAAAAATCTCCTTAATCTTTCGTCCTCCTCCTCTTTTTCTCCACTACCGACGTCCAATCTAACCCTACCACCACCAATATCTCCATTCGGCATCCATGGCCGTGGAAGACACACACCCACACAACCACCACCTCCATACCACCTTCTACAACGATATATTAATAATAATTCTCTTTAGCATACGAACAAAGTCCCCATTAAATTAGACCTAGAAAACATAACTACAACTCGTGGAGCTCTTTTTCCCTCAGTCCATCTTGGGAAGCATCGGTCTTCAAATTAATGTTGAAAACGACACCGCATCTACTAAAACAAGAATGTGTCAACTTGTTGATCCTCATCAAATGTGGATCCTAGGATCCTTATGTGATTCTCTTCAAGAGCAAGATGTTACCACACCGGTATGCAAAAGCTTATGGGATCGTTTTTGAAAGAATTGTTCATGAAACAATGATGCTAAGGGCAATCATCTCGATAATGAATTCGGTCTATCAAGATTGGCAAGATGTCGTCAATGAATTTGCACCAAAATTAGGTTTATGGTGATAGGCTTTATAAAACTTGGTTAGTGTTGTCGGTGACACAAAAACTTGGTCATTTACACATCAATGGTATTTGACTCTTTTTAAGGTTTGATAACCTTGTTGAGATTTTTCGTTACGTGATTGAAACCTTTCACCATCCTTTGTAAAGCGTTCATACTTGTTGCTTCTAAAAGAATCATCATTCATAATGACTCCGGCTTTTCCACGATTTCTCAAGTAGTCGTCGTACCAACGGTATCTTTTGGCCATTCCAACCTGAGTCGAACAAACAAAAGGTAACCGAGCAAGCCCTCTATCTCCTCAACTTTGTAATCATTTTAATAAATAGGGACATGAAATTTTGGTGTGATCGGTGCTATGTATATTCATGCCACCGAATCGGTTCGGGTTAAATAATATGTCTAGTAGGAATTTTCGTGATCAGCCACTGTCTTACTCTTCCCCAGCTTGAATAGATATATGCATTGGGATTCTCAACCCCCTTCTGGATACACTGCCACTCGTCTGGCCAAAACAATCAGCAAGGCCTACCTAACAAGACCTAACAACAAACATCACCCCTTTTTCTGATGGTTTAGTTCAACAGCCGGCCAACCGGTTCTTTTTGCGGCCTACCAGCGCCTATGGATATGGTTAGCCCACTGCAGCAGCAAAACTGGTCCAAACAACAAACATAATCCTCACAGTTTGCCCTTCCACGCCAAGGTATTACTCGGGGTGCGCATTGTCTCCCTCGTCTCAGGCCACTTCATTACCATGTGCGTTCAGCACTATGATGTTTATTGCACCTACGTCCCAATTGGAACATGGATAAAGGTGCAACTTTCTTCACTTATATTCTAATGCTAATAATTTTTGTACTATTTTTAATTCGCGTTTTTACAAATCTATTAATGTTGGCGTCTGTAAACTCTATTCCCGTTTTCAACACGGACATGCACTTATTCTATACAATTAATCGCCATTACATTCTTCACAATGTCCTTTGTAACACCTAATATCCTTAAAAATCTCATTTCCTGTTCGTCAATTTACTAGAGTTAATAACTTGCACCATTGAATTTGACGCTTTGGTTTTCTGTTGATAAGGATTACTTATAGTCATATCCTATTCGTTGTTGCAGTTCGGCGCGATCTCTATCCAGTTACCAAAGCACGTCAACGTTGAAGCTGTTTTGTTCCTCTAGTTCTTACTTGGCACCAACGCCTCGGTCATCACCGGGGATGATGTCCTTCGTTCTCTTTTTTTTCCCTTCTTTTTTTTCTTTTTTTTTCGTTTTTTTTATCTCTTTCGTTCAATTTATTTCATGTAATAATAGTCGAGGTTACTCCAAATGTCTGCCATGCTTGCCAACTTGAATTAATCATGTGAAGCTTCCTTTTAATGTTCTATTCTAGTGTTAAACAAATGTTTTGATATTATCCATTCTGATTTGTGGGACCTAGCCAATTGTTAGTTAATTGATTCAAATCGATGTTCTTCTTTCTTGATCATTTCTTCATTATTTGTGGATCTATCCCTTTTAAACATTAAATTAATATGTTTGGTAATTTGTGCATTTTTTAAAATACGTTTCATAATCAATTTAATGGGACATTAAGTGTTTCAATGTGATTCGATGGTGTGAGTTCGACAATAATAACTACTCACAATTTTTGTACGCATGGCATTCATACCGCAATGGCATTAAATTCGCTTTTTTGCCCCAATACATCTCAGCAAAATGCGTTAAAGCGAAGAATATATGATCGAACCATAAATAATGTAATTCGCAATCTCTCTTTTTCAAGCACACCTACCACCCGTCCTTTGGTTGAGGCCTCTATATATGGCAACTACTACTTAACTCCTTCTTCTTCCATTTCCTTTAATAATGAAATTCCTTTCTTAACTCTTTAACAAAGAGCCCGAATACTCCCGCTTACGCATCTTTGGATAGTTTTGCTACCCTCTCCTATCACGCTCCTCAAAAACTTGCCCGACGTTCAACCCTGCTTCTTTTTAGGATATCCTGCCTATCACCGCGGTTATCGTTGCCTGGATCTTGAAACTAACAAAATCATTCTCTCTCGCCATGTCACCTTTGATGAAACTCAGTTTCCATATAAATCTATGACACCTTTCCTCCCGCCCTCTTACACATTTATAGATCACTACACCAGCTTTCTGCCTATACCTTCATCACTCCCTTAACGCCAAAAACCCAACACCTCACATGACAATCCAAATCAAAACTCAAATAACTACCAATAACCCTTTACACTAAAACTGGGCCTACTTATGACAAGCCAAACAGCACAAAACCATATTGGGCCTTCTGACGAACGCCCACGAGACTTCCAATACCACAACCCCACGACCCATAACACCTTTGACCCTCTACCAATCATCTCTTCACGTTCCCGTACCATCACCGAATCACCGTCAATGGTAACTCGTTCAAGACGGAATCGTTAAAACATACGTTCATTTATCTCTTCACACTTTACCTCTTTCTCCTATTCCTAAATCTCCGTTTCTTGATTTAAAAGACCCTAATTGGTCTAATGTTATGCATGATGAGTATAATGCGCTAGTTAAAAATGGTACTTGGATTCTTGTACCCATGCCTTCGAATGTCAACCTGGATTCGCTCCATGTGGTTATTTAAGCATAAGTTTCATGCTTGGACGGTAATTGAGTCGCTATACAGGCTCGATCAGTTTGCCAATGGTTTTAGTCAGCAGCCTGGTTGTTGATTTTGACGAGACTTTTTGTCTGGTTTGTTAACCGGCCACTTTCGCACGGTTATTAGGCCTTGTTGTGTCTCGTCGGTGGCTATCACCACTTGTTTAATTTAAGAATGCATCTACTCTTAACGGTGGATTTATCTGAGACGTATACATGCATCAGCCACCCGGCTTTGTTGATTCACGATATCCTCACCATGTTTGTCTTTTACAGAGATCTTTGTATGGTCTGAAACAAGCACCTCGTGCTTGGTTTTAGCGCCGGTTTCCTGAAGGCTATTGCTCTCGGCTGGATTTTCTACTAGACGTTGTGATTCTTCATTGTTTTATCTATACACAGCGGTTTCAGGTTGCTTATTTGTTAGATATGTGGTTGTTTATTTATCCTCACAGCTTCTTCCTTAGTTCTAATTCGGCAGATTATAGACTCTCTGCATAAAGAGTTTGATATGACTGATCTCGGGGCACTTAATTATTTTCTTGGCATATCTGTTGTTCGTCACTCTACAGGTTATTTTTTGTCTCAAAAGAAGTATGCTTACTTCGTTCCTTGAGCGTGATATATGGTTTAATGTAAACGTATCGGACACCAGTTGACAATGACTCCAAATGGGTCAGTGCGGTGTTGTTCAGTTCAGGATCTACCTTATACCGTAGCCTTGCTGGGGGACTTCGTATTTACTTTACTCGACCAGATTTGTCCTATGCGAGTTAGTTCAACGATTTGTCTCTATATGCCATGATCCGAGGGAAGCCGCACATTTTGCCGATCTCAAACGTATAATGCGTTGTTCAGGGCTCTCTGATCTTGGTCTTCACTTTATATCGCTTGCTACTACATCTTTTGTTGGTCTACATGATGCTGACTGGGCTGTTGTCTGTTAATCGTCGGGTTACTTCCGGTTATTGTATGTTATCTCGGGGATACCTGTTGTCTCTTGGTATGCCTCTAAAACGACAACCACCATCTCTCGCTCTAGTGCTGAAAGCAGTAATATCGAGGTGTTGGTATTGTTGTTGCCGAGTTGCTTGATTTCGCAATCTTCTTCTTTATGGTTGTGAGTTACACTCTCCTCTCTTAACTGCTACTCTGGTTTATTGTGATAACGTTAGTGCAGTTTATATGTCGGCCAACCCGGTTCAACATCAACGCACCAAACATATAGAAATTGATATCCATTTTGTTCGTGATATGGTTAAAGCTGGTCATGTTCGGATTATTCATGTTCCATCTCGTTTTTAGTATGCTGATATCTTCACCAAAGGTCTTCCTTCGGCTTTATTTGAAGATTTTCGCTCCAGCTTGAGCGTCCCTGAGTTCCTCCTTCCCGCTCAAATCTGCTTCGCCCGGGGGGTATTTGTAACATCCCTATTTTTTACAAATATAGCAGCGGCAAGCTAATCCTGGGGTATTACTTCATGGATTTTCAACAATCATAATACATTGAAATCAATACTTAAAAGAACGTGGTGGTAAAGTTTTGTTATCATCATTATAATCAGAGTTTTTACAAAATGCAGGTCCTAAAATCTAAAAACATTATGTTTGAATGATAACAGTTCAGCGCTTCTTAGGTGGTAATAGTTCTTCAGGAATAAAGAAATATCGAGGATTAAATAGTAATGATGGTGGTAATACCGGAGATGGAGTCAAAATAGCTGGTGGAGTAATAGAATCTGGTGATGAAATAGGTAATTCCTTAGCATAAAATGCTTGTACGTCCTTCAAACAAGGATTATTGTAGAAAGATGAGAATACTGGTGGGATCATATTATCTTTAGAGTTTTCCAAAGAGTTAAAAGAATTGCTTCCCAATGAAGCTGGGATAGAATCTGATGAGACCGAAGTATAGTTAAGAATATTCATATAGGAAAAAGCATCCTCAAGATTAGAAGTAAAGTGGTTGGGAGAAGACATCGTTTTGTTAACAACTCAGTCGTAAATAACATAAGTTATTTATGTAATAGTATAATAGATATGTATATTTACATACTTGTTCAGGAATGTAGTAGCGCGAAGAACTTTGATGGCTAGAAAAAAAATGTGGTTATAGTTAAGGTTTTGACCTTGTTCTCTATAACCATGGCGCTGATACCAATCTGTAACACCCCCATTTTTACAATATAGCAGCGGAAGCTAATTTGGGGTATTACTTCATGGATACAACAATCATAATCATAGAAAACAACTTTAAAAGAGACGTTGTTGGAAAAATCTAGTTATCATTCATTATAATCAGAGTTTTTACAAAATGCAGGTCCCAAAATCTAAAAAATTATGTTTAAATGATAACAGTTCAGCCATCTTCGAGTCCATGCCACTCCATGTCGCAACTTGCTTAATTACCTGAGATAAACATGCTAAAAAGGGTCAACACAAAGGTTGAGTGAAATTTATAGGTTTAAAATGTAATAATTGAATACAAGTTATAATGGAAATATTGGCATTACTGGGATAATTATCATGGAGATCAGTATTATTATAGAGAACAGTATTATCATGGAAAATAGTTGAATATTATATGGTTGAATGCAAGTCACTATAATGGTAATAATTGCAACGAATACAATTATCATGGAAAATCAGGGTAACATTATTATTGTACCTAAGCTCATGACATCAATACATTAACAGGGAAATCACCGTAGTGATATTGGTTAGGGACAGATGTCCCCGTGGAAAAGGTAACTTGCTAATGTTACCTATTAAGACAAATATAGTGCGTTTGGATACCCCAAGCATGGGTATACCAACGGGAGCCGTCACCCCCAATAAATCTATTCACAATATTCGCGTTCACTCGCAATGGAAGTAATTAATGATTCATGATATGAAAATAACGGCACTGGAAGCTACTTAGGCAATAATATATCTGGGTAGCATACATTTAGAAAACACTTGCATTCATGGTTTATATCAGGTATCACAGGTTTATAAAGTATTCAAAAGATTGAAATATGGGGTTATGAATTCATTAAGCCTTTGAAAAGTAATCACATTGTTATAAGATAAACGAGTATGTAAAAGAGTTTGTAACAAGCATGTATCCCCCTCGCGGGTTTTTGAAAACATTAAAGAGATTGAAAAGCGAGGCTATGAACTCACAATATCGGTTTTAATTACTTGTATATATTAAAAACAATTAAGCATGTATCCCCCTCGCAGGTTTATAAAACATTCAAAGGATTGAAAGGCAAGGCTATGAACTCACAATATCGGTTTTAAGTACTTGTATATATTAAAAACAATTGAGCCTGTATCCCCCTCGCGGGTTTATAAAACATTTAAAAGATTGAAAATGCGAGGCTATGAACTCACAATATCGGTTTTAAGTACTTGTATATATTAAAAACAATTGAGCATGTATCCCCCTCGCGGGTTTATAAAACATTTAAAAGATTGAAAATGCGTGGCTATAAACTCACCTGATAAGTAGTTACAATAAATATATCCAAAATAAAAGCTGACGACCTTATCACAATCTTAACCGGGGAATGTTGATATAGTAAAATGATAGTAAATAGCCACGTCACACAACCTGAGTAGAATATGTCAAGTCTTAGGAAGATTGTACTTTAGAACTTTGGCTTAAGAGTTATGAGTTTGATGGAAGAGTTTGGAATTATTGTATCATTGTTCGGGCCATCATAATTCAGAAGTCATTCAGTAAACATTTTAGGAGCTTAGGGCACTTTAAATCGTAAACCCAATAATTCAGTCAGAACGTAATACCAAGATGAAACTCCTTAATATGAAGCTCCCTAGTATTGTGATACGATATAATCGGTTTTAAGCGTTTTAATCAATATCTGGAAATGTTAAGCACGAGAAGCGTTAATTAAAGTTATGTCTTGTAATGTTTTGGATATGATTTTATACTTTTTCAAAATGTTACATTTTAGACCCTGGGGTTTGGAAAATTGCAAATAAGCCCTTGGAGTTTGCATTTTTACGACTTTGGTCCTTCAACTTTAAAAGATATACCAAGTAAACCTTGCACTTTGAAAAGTGACATAATAGACCCCTATAGTTATAACTTTGATAAAATGACATATTCAGCCCCTCTAGTAATTAATTTTAGAAAGTTACGATATATACCCTTGCATGGATTATAATTACAAAACATGTCCAAATTACCATGCAAGCTTATTTTAACATTTCAATATACATTTATAGGTTATAATAAACTAAAATATTAAGATTTAACGTAACGCAAGTTTAAAATAATGATTCGTTAGGATAGGAAGCAAAACGGGTCAAATTAGTGTTTCAAAATGTAAACGTGCGGGTTTTAAGTTCAAATTCCTTCATTAATCAATAAAGTAGTTATTTTAAGATTAGTTAAGCATGCTAGGATAGATTCTAACAATATTTAATCATTATAACATTTAGTTTTAAGAAAAACGCGAAATTAGGGTTTCGGGTGTACGGTTTTGGATCAAAACAGAAAATGAGCATGAATTGAGTTATGAAACATTAACAAGAGTATATTTAGGATCATATGAACATTATAAGAGTGTATTAGCATAATTAGAACATTCAAAACCTGGGTTTGAGCTTCAATTATCAAAAATGGTGGAAATGGGTCGTTTCGGGTAATATTTTCACTCGTACGCCTTGTATCTTCACTCCAAGGCTTCAATTCTTTAGGGATTCGCTTCTTAGACTTATTTAATGATCTTAGGATCATAAGGGAGCAAATTATTGCTTCCTATAAGGGTTATAGAGGAGGAGGTGTGGTGCAAGTTAGAATGAGCTATCTAAGGTCCTATTTATAGTAGTTTGAAGGCAAAGGAGTTAAGGAACACTTAGGATCTATTCATGGACATATGGAGGGTCTAGTAGGTGATGTGTGGGAGCTATGGTGTGAGTTGTATGAGCTAGGATTGTAGGTTGATGGTGTGGACATGCTTAGAGGCTACCATGGATGTTTTGATCTAGAAGGAGGTAATCTGCTTGATTCTTGGCTAGGGAAAGGAAGATATTTTAAGTAGGAGCTGAGTAAGCAGCTTGGGGCAGCATGTGCATGATTTATTTTGAATAGGGAGGCCTCAAAATTGGTAAGTTTTGCTAAAAAGGGGTTGCGGGTCTGATTTGAACTTTAAGGCTCGAATAGACTTTCTTTGGCCAATATTTCGCATACACTTGATTAATAATGGTAGATTATGGATCATAGGACTTGTGTTATGAGTTTATATCAGTTTTCAATCAGTGGTTCGGGTTTTAAAATGAGAAAAATGGGTTGAAACAAGAAAAGAGTGTCGCGGGTCTGATTTGGGTTCGACTAGGGTTTTCACAAGTTTTCAAGCTTTTATTTCGTGTGTAATGATTAAGGATGATTGAATAATGTTCTCAAGGTCTGAATTAAGAAGTGTCATTAGGATTTAGCAATTGGTTTGGGTTAAAACGGGTTTAAAATGATGAAATGAGGTCGCGGGTTCACATAGGGCTCGTTTAGGGTTTTCTTGACTTTCTTGGCTTGTATTTTGTGTCTAAATAATCAAGGGTGATGGATTACTGATCTTGAGCAATGTAATATGGATTATTAATGATATTTGATAGTTGGTTTAAGCTAAAATGGGTCGAAATGGAAAGAATAACCCGTGGGTTTGATTAGGGTTTATATTGGACTTGTTAGTGTTTTCTAGGATTTGATTTCTTGCACATTGTTAAGATAATGCTAGATAATGATTTTTAAACTCATATTATGAGTTTAAAATGGCTCTTGGTTGCTTACTTGAGAATGAAGTGGTTAGAAACGAGAAAACGGGTCGAATGATCATTTAGGGTTCATTTAGGGTTTCTCGGATTTGATTCTTGTATAAATGAAATGAGATTATGAAATAGTGATGGTATATGATTGTTATGGTTGTAAAATAAGTTATTACAACTTATTTGAATGTTGGTTTGGGTTTATAATGGATAAAAATGAAGAAACGGGTCATGGTTTAGTATTTAGCTCGGGTTAGGGTTTATGAGTTTTGAATTAGGGTTTAAGAGTAAAAATGTGTATGAAAGTTTATGAATAGAATAATTAGGGTTTACACATTGTATATTGAGTGTAGTAGCTTGTACACAAGTGATGGTGAAGAAATTAGAATGAAAACGGAGGTAGAACAGCTATTTTAGATATCGTGCATTAATGACTTGTATATTGAGCTTTGAAAGACTTGTACTTTGATTTAAAGAGATTTTATATTTCATATGGGATGTTATATTACTTGTACATATGCTTTAGTATCTGTTGAGGTTCCTAAAGAACTTCCAAAAGTCAGCATGGTTAATACGAGTTTGAAGAAACTTAAATACCATCTTGCTAACTTTGATGTGGTAGTCAAAGAAAGAACCACGCCCACAACTATCACTGAGGGCACGTGGGGTTTCGAACATACAAAAGCTTGTTTTAGGGATGAAATAATTCCATTTGTAAAAGCTCTGAAGGACTTATTTAGTACATTCAACCAACAATTGGTTGATGAACTTGCTGAAGTCCAAAATGTCTTCTATCAAATGGAACAGGCTGTGGAACAACATCGTGTAGAGTCAAAAACATTTGAAGTTAAAATGAATCAAGCTTTGAACGAAAATGAACGACTCTTGGAACAAGTGATGAGCAAAGATATTGTGAACTTGATTGTAAATTCCTCTATGGATTTTGCCTCTGTGAATGTGCATGAATGTGAAAAGTGTCTCAAACTTGAGACTGAGCTTCAAAAGGATTTTGTTGAAAAAGAGATTTACGATAAACTGTTCAAAAGGTTTACCACTCTTGAAAAACATTGCATTTCGTTAGAAGTTGATACTCAACTTAATCAGGAAATTTTTCAAAGGGACAATTCTATTTCAAATCAAAGTGCTCTAAGTTTTGATCAATTGTTTGAATTAAATGAATTGAAAGCTCAGTCCCAAGAGAAAGACATGGTCATAAAGAAGTTGAAAGAGAGAATTAAATCTCTCAGTGGAAATATGGATAAGGATAAGATCAAACAGGACTTAGAAGAGATTGAAACCATAAATATTAAATTGGATCATAGGGTGACAAAGCTTATTGCTGAGAATGAGCATTTGAAACAGACCTATAAGCAACTTTATGACTCGATTAAACCAGCATGTGTTCGATCAAAAGAACAATGTACGGACTTAACTAATCAAGTCAATCTAAAGTCTGTGGAAATTTCTGATTTAAATGCTTGTCTTTAGGAAAAAGTTTTGGTAATTACAACTCTCAAGGATGAATTGAGGAAACTCAAAGGAAAAGATTTAGCTAATAATGAAGTTACACATCATCCTAGTGATCCAGAGATTAATACGGAACCAATAACCCCTAAATTGTTGAACAAAAGGTCAGCTCACTCTGCCTATATTAAGCACACTCAGGAAGAAGCTGCAGTTCTTAGGGATCTAGTCGATCATATTAAAGCAAATTATCCCCTAGACCTAACCCTAGAATCTGCATGTAAGTATACTAAACTAATTCAGGAGTTGCTTCCAAAAATCAGTAAAACCTGCCCTAGTCTCAACAATTCTAGAGAACAATTAGTGGCTGTGACCCCAATGAACAAAAAAAAAGGTTAGATTCACTGATCCCGTCACATCATCAAGAAACACAATCCCAAAAAGAACCTCTACATCAAACCTAGCTTCTAACAAACCTATGTTGTCTTCTGCAGGAGTAAAACCATCTACTAGTGCTATCGGATCACATCCTTCAGGCAATACAAAGAATGATAAGATTCTGCAAACACAAAGTAGTACTCAGAAGAATAAAGTAGAAGCCCACCCTAGGAAAGTTAAATCTAGTTTGAAAAATAAAGATCATGTTGTTGCACCTATAGGAACTGCTCATGTGCAGCATTCCAAGCTTAACGCTAATTCTGAACTTAAATGTGTTAAATGTAATGGTTGCATGCTTTCTGATAATCATGATTTGTGTGTTCTTGATTATATCAATAATGTGAATGCTCGTGCAAAATCTAAATCTGCTAAGAAACAAACAAAGAGAAAAGTTTGGAAACCAACAAGAAAGATGTTTACAACAATTGGATATATCTGGAGACCTACTGGTCGGACCTCACTATCATAGGAAATGTGTGTCATTTAATTAGGATTACCATTACTACTGAAGCGCCCCTTAGGAAACCAGTTGTTCTAGATAATGAAACATCTAAACCTGCTGTAACATTGGTCTATTCATGGAAACCTAGGAATTCTAAAACTAATGTTCCTGTTAGCAAATCTAAGGTTCTTCAATCTGTATCTACTAAAAAAAAGGAACCCAGTAAATCTTGGGGATCCATAATATCCGATGTTCCATCTTCCTCTCTTATTGAATGCAGGTCATCCAAATTGTCCTTTGGTATTTGGACTCCGGTTGCTCCAAGCATATGATCGGAGATCGCTCTCAGCTCACCAATTTCGTCAACAAATTTTTGGGCATAGTCAAATTCGAAAATGATCACGTGACAAAGATTTTGGGATATGGTGATTATCAGATTGGGAATGTTACGATATCAAGGGTTTACTATGTGGAAGGACTAGGACACAACTTATTCTCCGTTGGGCAGTTTTGTGATTCGAACCTTGAGGTTGCTTTTCGTCAACACACCTGCTTCATTCGTAATTTAGAAGGTATTGATTTATTGACTGGATCTCGAGGTAACAATCTGTATACTTTGTCTCTTAGAGACATGATGGCATCCTCTCCTATATGTCTCTTGTCAAAGGCCTCAAAGACTAAGTCCTGGCTATGGCACCGACGTTTGTCTCATCTAAACTTTGGTGCAATCAACCATTTAGCTAGACATGGTCTTGTTCGAGGTCTCCCGAAGCTTAAATTTGAAAAGGACCATCTGTGTTCTGCATGTGCAATGGGTAAGAGCAAGAAGAAACCCCACAAACCTAAATCTGAAGACACCAATCAAGAAAAACTCTATCTGTTACACATGGATCTTTGTGGACCAATGCGTGTCGCAAGTGTTAATGGAAAGAAGTACATCCTCGTCATTGTCGATGATTACTCACGATTCACATGGGTTAAGTTCTTAAGGTCAAAAGATGAAGCTCCAGATTTCATAATCAAGTTTCTCAAGATGATCCAACTGCGACTTAAAGTACCTGTCTGACGCATCAGAACAGATAATGGAACTGAATTTGTTAATCAAACGTTGCGTGAATATTATGAGAAGGTTGGTATCTCTCACGAAACATCTGTAGCTCGCTCTCCACAGCAAAATGGTGTCGTTGAAAGACGGAATCGTACGCTAATTGAAGCTGCTCGCACAATGTTGATTTATGCAAAAGCTCCGTTATTTCTATGGGCTGAAGCAGTGGCTACCGCATGTTCTCTAACTAGCAATTTTACGGATGCGGATCATGCTGGTTGACAAGATATACGCCGTACCACATCTGGTAGTATGGCAATTTTTAGGAGATAGACTAATTAGTTTGGGTCAACAAAAAGTGCATAAAAGCGCTACGACTATCTAGTACTAAGCTTGAATATATTGCTTTGTCCGGACTGTTGTGCCAAATCCTTTGGATGAATCATCGCTTACCGCAAGGGATTTGGTTTCAACAAAATTCCAATTACTAATAGATAACAAAAGCGCTATTGCCCTTATGCTGGTCAACAACGTTCAACATTCCAGATCAAAGCATATAGACATCAGATTTCACTTTATCAAGGAGCATGTTGAGAATGGGGTGATCAAACTTTACTTTGTCAATATGGAGTATCAACTGGCGGACATCTTCACTAAAGCCTGGCCGAGAAATGAATTAATTTCATGATCAACAAACTGGGAATGCCGGAGGTTCTCCACCGAAACTCCAAAACAATTGCAAATGAAGTTGATGAATAGTGGGGTACTATTCACATATCATGTATTCATATTATATACAAAAAACCATAAAAACCAATAAAGATTTTTTCATTTTTAGAAAACTTTATAAAAATAAAATTAAAAAAAATAAAATATATAAAACCAAGAAAAAATTTACAAAATGAAAAAATTATTAAAAGAGGTAATAAAGGCATGTTTTATGAAAAATCGATAACATTTACGGTCCTTAGAAATGCATTCAATAATGATACGAGGTCTGTAACAATGAAGTTCAAGCAGAAGTTATAAATTTTTTCAAATCATGCCACATGGCTTGCTATTATTTCAGATAGTAACCCTACATCATTTTAAAGGCAAGTATTATCGTCAAAAAGGAAACTTGACCTCTCAACGGGAATTTATTTTCTCGGGCATGGTCTACTTTATGACCATGCAAAGGCTTGTGATTACTTTGCATCACAACCCGACGCCTCCTTTTTACCAATAAGTATAGTGTCATTGCGCTTAAGGTTGTTAAAATAAGAGGAATCTTATTTTTATTGTAAAAGTTGTTCTTTAAAGAAATTAGTGTTTTCAGTAATCACAAAAAGATTTAAAAGATAATCGACCACTCAAACAATGACAACAACTCTTTAAATAGAAAACGGGTCATTATTTGAGGGAGAAAAAAGTGTTCATCCAATATCTTATAAAAAACAGTCTTTCAAAACAATCACGGAATAAATGGATAAAGTTTTGAATAATGACGAGATAATAATTCAACGGGAGTTAATTTAATATTAACTACAAGAGCTTTAGATTTCATTTTATTTAAATCTTTATGGACTTAAATCGCAATTTTGAGACTTAGTGAATTCAGGCCTTAAACTACATTTGATCAATATTGCTAACACCTCATAGTTTGTAAAAGACTTAGGAATGCTTGGAAATACTTTCATAGTTTTAAAAGCCTTGAAGTTGATTCTCACGGGATATCTCTAAGCTTTTATATTCTTAAAAAACACATCTCCATATGTAAGCGCGTATAAAAATTTGCTAATTCTGAGGTTTCGAAACAGCAAGGGGAAGGAGTAGATGTATACTCGATATTGTCCTTAGCCTTCTTTTGAGGTTAGCTTCTTTTAATTTTAGGCCTTTTTGAATCTTTCAGGTGCACTAATATAATCTCATGGTGGAAGAGACATCTCGTCATTAGTCAGTATGCATCATTTGAGTCCCCAGGGGGAAGTGTTGGGAATATAATTATTTAAAACGTGAGAAGATTTTTGTCTGATTCAATTAATGTTTTACCCAATCGGTTAATCTTTAAGCTTATTCTTAAAATGAGTAGAAATATATGATAAAAGAGGTACACATAGGTTTGATAAGTATGATGATTCCTTAAGTTAGTCAGTATTCCTGCAAAAAGAGAATGAGTATAACATTAGACTTTGTTGACTTAGGTATTTTCATTTCGACTAAGTGGGAATAATTGTGATATCCGGGACTTAGTTGACTTTGGTGTTACAATTTATATCATGACTATCCTGAAGAGAGAAATGAGCTCATCCGGGACTTAATTGACTTTGGTGTTGCGGTATCAAGTTCTTGAAAGGGTTAATTGTGTACTTCGGATATCTGGGCTTTATACATCAAGACTGCTTGATGCGGCTTGCAAGAAAGTTTTGAATCTACTCAAGAAAGGATTGTTGGTTTAGGGGGAAGCTAAGACAACATCAACACCAACATCACCAACCTCACAGCTTAAGTTACATATGTATTTGAATCTATTTCATACTCGAAGTTTGAAGCAAAGACTTTCGTAACTTGGAAAGAAAGTTGAATCAATGTCGAAGAGTGCTTGGATAGAGAAAGATCAGATTGAAAACTTCTTGAAAGAAAGAAGGTTAATGAGGAGCTTAGAAAAGGACCATATGATTTCATCATATGATGTTCTCATCATTCAGGTTAAATCTTCGTATATAATAAACATGTGAATTTGTATATATGTAGTGTAGACTTAAATGGGTCTATTAAGGAGTGCTCGAGTAAAAAATTTCAAGAAATTCTTAGTAAATTGAAAAAAAAAAATCACTTAATGTACTACAGCACTATCTTATCTACCTCATGACAGTGAGGGGAGCATTAAATGTATCCTTATCGATAGCTAATAACCATTTTTTTTCCTCGAAAGGTAATCAATTGATACCAAAAATATCAAGGGGTTAACATTTTTGGATAAGGTGAGGAAAATGTGATTAACATGATCTAACATGTATTAAAAGATGTGATAAAATATAATGGACTCATTCAACATAATACCTCCACACTTAGCATGTACAAACGATAAACGATGCACATGTTAAGAGGGAAGCTTTTAGTGATGATTAAAGAAAAACATTCAAAGTGTAAACCTATTGATAATTATATCAAACACTAATTGAATTACGTTTTCAATGATTTGGTTTGTGATTGTGATGGAATACCCAAAAAACACCAATACAACCATGTACTTTAATTTATGGAGTTATAAGGTGGTTAGGCATAGGTATTCAAATCCCATGATCCAACTAGAACTGGAGGGATCTACCCAGGGATATCCACTAGGTAGTGTAGAAGTCCTTAGGTATGATAAAAGGAGAAAAAGTGAGAAAAGGGAATAATGCCGACTGAGATGGAGCTAACACTGGAACAAACCCAACAAGGTGTTAGTTATGAAGTCTCGGTAAGCATTGAAGGGGTTGAAGAATGAAAAAGAAATGTAAGGATAAAGGGTGTAAAGAAAGAAGCCCTCCATACACTTAGGCAGAAATCGGGTCAATACATAAACTGTCAGAAACACTAAGGTGTTGTCTGACATTGAAGACTGTATAAGACCCAGTTAACGCTAAGTGCCACAACCCTCCCTAGCCACTCAAGGTCTCTCAAAAGACTCTTGTTTCATTTCTTACGGAGATTACATGCATTTCTATCGACTTTCTCACTCCGAGTTAGTTGATATTGAAAAGGTGGCAGTCTGCTCCAGCCTCCGATCACTAAAATCAAAGTGCACTATTGAGTCTAGAGCCAAAAGAGATCATCTATAAATCTCATTAGGACACTTGTCAAATTAAGCTTGCTAAATCACACAATG
This sequence comes from Tanacetum coccineum, assembly GCA_026074375.1. Classification (NCBI taxonomy): domain Eukaryota; kingdom Viridiplantae; phylum Streptophyta; class Magnoliopsida; order Asterales; family Asteraceae; genus Tanacetum; species Tanacetum coccineum. The sequence continues at coordinate 21,962 of BQNB010066393.1, forward strand.
TGAATAACAAGATATATACTAAGAGTCCTACGCATTATCCTTGTGATTTTGCCAGAACATCCGAGTGATTTCATTCACAATGAAGATGGAAATCCTGCTTGAGTCAACATCAAACAAGCTCATGGTAGGTGACTTGTGCGATTCCTTTTGAATCAAACTTGTGACAACTGGAAAGAAACGATGGTGCGATTCTATAAGAATTAAACTTGTTCTAGGTTATGAATTGACGATTGATGATGAATTTTGAAATGATTAACACTCTCGATGTGTCACAAAACCACTTTAGCAAGTGACACCTGTCGATTAAATTTTTCAAATCAATTTTACTTCAATCGGTGAGATAGTAACTCGCTAGTTCACTCTTATCGTGCTGTCTGCTTTGAGATGTTCCGATAATGAGAACATGTTGAGTTTGATGAATCTAATACACATGTGTTAGAAAGATTCTATACTTTAGCTGGAAATCATGTCAAGGAAGATTATCCTTTAAAATTGTAATCAAACCAGATCACAGTCCAATCCTCAATAGATTGAAGGTTACTATCCCAACTAAACACGGGCGAATACAGAAGCCATATTCGTCCCCATGCTTAATTGGCTAACTGTTTTTTAATTGCAGAAACTTAAAATGATGGTGGGTGGTGAAAGGTACCTGTTTCCCGTTGACCTCACAAGATGTCATAGCCACATGCCTCATACCTAACAGACCGAACCGAACATAAATACATCAAGAAAGCTTAAGTACATGTATCAAGACTTTTCCCGCTAGCTCTGATACCGTAAAACGTTTTTTCGTTGAAGTACAAAGTACTAAAGTCATAATAATTTCAAAAAAAGAAGTTTTCCGTCACTCTAATAACCGAACTTCTTTCTTCTCGAAGTCTGAACTACACCTAAATAAGCAGAAGCAATAAGCAGATAAGCTTAAATAAGCAAATGAGCCTTTTGGCCAAAACTGGTATGCAAAAGGCCTGGAGGGACTTTTCTAGCTTAAAAATAAGCTAGCAAAAGGATCCTTATGCCTTAGTGGCTTATACCACTAAGAAGAATGACCTTTAAGCTACAATAAGCAACAATGAAAAAACATTTTGAAATTCAGATAAGCACTTAAAAAGCTTCATGAAAAGGCTATCTCACACTGACTTAACACTTAGACAAATTTTTGACAACTTTTGCAATATTAACAAAACCACACTTTTGAGCTTAAAAATAAGCAAACAAACAGATCCTTATGAACATATAACCTACAAACAGATTAAGCTTAGACCTCAAAGAACAAGATTCAACAATCAAAAAGGAGTTTGAAATTCAGGATAAGCAACAATAAGCAAATGAAAAAGCCATTTCTCAAAATTTTCAATATTTAGCACTTTTTGATAGTTTTGGTAAAACACAAACCAAACTTGCAGGCCTAAAAGACTTTGATCCTAACTTGTTTTAAGACTTGCACAAACACAAAAACATCACAAAAAATTAAGTTTAATAGACTTAATCAAATAAGCTGGTGAAATAAGCTATAAGCTCTCAGATTCAAACAACATGCTATAAAACTTATGATTTTTAGATTCCAACTTAAGCAATGATCAAAAACAGGTTAAAAGACTTTAAAACTGAAGGTTAAATTTCCCAAATGGGTTAAAATAGAACAAGCAGTACTAACTATGGGTTAGTACTGCTTGCGCCAAACACCCTTTTAAGTTTTTCAAAGACATTTTAAACTTGATATTTAAATATTTAAGTAAACTTTTCCAAATACGAGATGTTTGACAGGTAAATTAGACACTTTTAAACAAATTCCAACAACAAATAAGCACTTAAATAAGCTAAGACAGATTATTTAATTATAAGCTAAAATAGACAGAAATTTAAGAAAACTCAAACAAATAATTTCTAAACTATAAAACAATCATAATAAACATTAACATCATAGGCGGCCCCCTTAATTCAACACGGGCGGCCCCCTTAATTTTAAGGGGACCGCCCTAGTATTTCACGGGTAAAACAATATTTTTTCTGCTTTTTGATCCTTTTTTACCTAGTCTCAGCTATCTTTGCCCAGAATGCTCGAACATAATTTGGAATAATCTAAACTAGTTCAAACTCATTCTATTTTCAAACCATTTCCTTCCCATAAATTCCCTTCAAATGATCACCTCCAACACACCATCTTCTTCATCATTCATCAACCATTATCAACATCCATGGCATCCACTAGAGCCTCCATTTCCAAAGTCTCCAAGAGACAAAAAATCAACATCATTCCACCAAAATAATTGTTTGTGGATTTAACCCATGATTACACAAAAACTCCATCTCCCACACTTCAAATATCATCACCTAGTGCTCTTAATGCACCCTCCAAAACACCATCAACCAAAGATACTTCCTCATCCTCAATTGACTACATACCCAAATCACCAACCTCATCAACATCACTTTCACCCAATGGTTACTTGAACTCACCAACATCTCCTCCTCCAAGAGTTTCTCCACCACCTCCAACTCAAGAAAATGCATCAATGGACATCACTCTCACCCTTTCACCAATCACCCCACTTGATGTCCAATTTGATACTCCATCACCTTCACCACCTATCTTTGGTCATCCCATTCCTTGGAACCTTCTTGAGGCACATGGAGATTCATGCTTGTGTTGCATTCACAATCGTACTCTCATATTTGGGTTAAGAGATGAACTCCAATATATGTTTTCATATATTGAACATATGCTCTCACAACCACCAACAACCATCATCCCACCACCTCCACCATCTTCACCAAACTAAACATACTCTATGTTTAGTTTCTCAAAATAATTGTCCATCCACCATTTTGCAAGCAAGTCCTACGGAGCTTTACTAGTTATAGGACTCTTTGTAGTTTAAAATTTTCATGAATGTTAGCATGTTATTTTCCTTATGTATGCTTGAGTGTGGTTCACACACTATTTTACTTCAATGGATGATTATTGTTGGTTGCATTACTAGTATGCCATATTTTTCCTTCTTGCTACATGTTAGAAATATTTGTATTGTTCTAACTCGTTTTTGTAGCCAAGAAACCATAGCTCGATTCCTTGGTGCCCTCGAACGAGGGGGAGCACACATCAAGGGGGAGCATTTATTCCGTCGATTTAACTAGCAATTCTCGACGATGTCTTTTTGACTTGTTGTTGTACTTTGACTAGTCTGTTTTTGACTTCTCACGGTCTTTTCGTTCTCGTGCTCGGTTTTGTCGTTTTGGCTTTGTTTTTTGTCCTTTTCTTGGATATCCATTTCCTGCACAATACAAATGCAAAAATACCAAATACAATGATTTTGGTACGTTTTTAGTCATTTAAGTCTGTTTTTAGTGGTCAAAAGTATGTGTAATTAAACACATACCACATCACAAAATCGTTTCCTAGTTGATTGGACTTCTGTCCATTCCAATTCCTCTGATTCCCCCTAGGATATTGTGATCTATACATTTTTGCATACCTAACTTGCTTTTTAACTGGTTTTTCATGATTTTTAGGTTTTGCAAACTCTATTTTAGCAGCAGTAGGAATAACATTTCTTTCAGCTTAGGCTTAGACTCATCTTGTTCCTTATCATCTGACACCCAATCCTCAATAATTGGGGCACCATCATTCTTCCTAACTTTCTTAGGTTCTACTTCACTAACACTCTTACTAGTGTTAGGCCCATAGCCTTCAACAAAGCTACTTTTGTCATGTGATACTTGTTCTTTTACCAAAGACTTATCAGAATTTTCCTTAGAATTATCTGATTCATTTTCACAAACAACATTAGACTCTTGCTTACTATTCTCAGGACCATAACCTTTGAATTCAGGCTCTTTGAATTCATCAAGACCAGAATAAGACAGATCTAGCTTGTTAGGTCTATTATAAATTAAAGGATGAGGTGGAGGAACTGCACTATATCCCAAACCCTTTTTACTTTTGTCAGTTATCTGACTTCCTAACAACTGATCTAAGTCTTTTGAGGCCTTATCAAATTTCTCAATTTTAAAATCAATGCCATCTTTTTCTTGCTTAACTTTTTCAAACTCTGTTTTAAGCATATTAATTTCATATTGTTTGCATCCTACTTCTCTTTTAAGGATAATAACTTCTTCACTAAAAAGAAACTCCATTATCCATATATAGTGACAGGTTGTGTGGTGGGCTGTGGGGGTTAGGTGGGGGTCGAGCGGAGAATAAGTGGAATAAGTGACAGGTTTTTGCTGGGAGTGTTGGATGAGTAGCGTGGTGGGCGTGGTGGCTGTGGGGGGCTAGGACCAGGATTGTGGTAAGTGTGAGAGGAGGTGAGAGTGAGAGTGCAGTGGGTTGAAAATTGAGTGTAGGGTGTGTGTGGGGGGGGGTGGTGAGGGGGGGTGGGGAGGGGAGCCTCAACATACTAGTCCCTCTTTTATAATAAAATGCCCTAAAATTCAGTTTTGATGTAATTTAAGTAAGCAAATCATCATACTAATTCTTAAGCAGTTTCAATAGTTTTTCAGACAAGTTTTTAGAGCAATTTTTATCATGTAACCTCTGAGTCTAAAATGCCATAAGAGCTATGTTATCTGAACTTGTTCTTCTGCCAAGATCACTCTAATCAAAACCTACACCATCAAATAGCCAACATTGCCTTGTGAAGTGTCTTCATTTGTTTCCTCCCTTGCTTCCCTGGGTGTTGTCTTGATTCTGAACTGACCATCCTTACTTCTTGGTGCTCTGCACTCCCTGGCAAAGTGTCTAACTTATGACAGTGTTAACACTCCACCTTAGATTTATCAAATCCACAATATCATTACCATTATAATGAAAATCTTCTGTCTGTCCTCTGATAGTACTTCTTTGCCCTCACACTTAGCAAAGAGAGCTGCCACTTCAGATCCATTGCTTCCAAATCATCTTCATGAATTGCCAAGTCCTAGATGTAGGACAATTAAACCATTTCGAATTTTCAACCATGAAAGCATACACCAGTAATTATCACTGACACTTAAAAAAATAGAAGTTTGCATGCAAACGTATGGACAACGGGCAGTATTAAACACTAGGGCTAGCAATACTAACCTATTGTAAACAAGGATTTAGCATCATTGGTACTGAACTACGCTAGAGGCTTAAGTGTAGTTAGAAGGCCAAGTTTTGACCACCACTATATGTACCACATTTTCTTTACCTTTGTTTCAATCAAATTTTGAAATAATGTTACAAATCATCTATAACTCATATCCCTCAACCTCAGGCTTATTCATCTAAACAACTACATAAGTGTTCCACTCAGGTGGTAAGCTACTTAAAAATTTAAATTTAAATCTTCGTGGGCAATGATCACACCTAAGATAGCAAGCCTACTGACTGTCTTCTAAAGCCTATTGAAAATAGAGTCAAGAGACTCTGCACTTGTTGCACTGAAATTCTTATACTGTTGCTTCAAGAGAGTTTTTTTGAGTTTTCTTGGTAGCTGCATTACCTCCAAATCTTATTTCAATGGCAGCAAACATAGATTTAGCATTTAGATACTGACTGAATGTTAGCTGATGTTCATTTGGAAGTGCCATGAGTAACAAACCCCTAGCTTTGACATCATTCTTTTATTTGTACCTTTTCTTCTGCATTGCGGTGTAGCACATCTTTATAACTGTATGCCATTCTCCTGAGATGTTTGAGATATTAAGACCTATGAATCACCATTTTCTATCACTTCCCAGAGTGCATAGTCTTGGATCTGGAAGTACTGCTTAATCCTAATAGCCCACATCTCATACTCCCCCAATTTGAGTATGGGAGAAGCTTTGCAGTAGGCCACATTGTAGATTCAAGTTCCATGACCAGCTAGATCAAAATTCTCAAAGCAAAGCTCTTGATTCCTTAACTCTCCTAGACATAAACCTAGATCGATTCCTTAGGTTGTCTAAGGTTAAATTACCTTGGATAAATACAAAATAACTTGTTGTAGAAACTTTGTATGTATATTAAAGTGTATGCGGAATCTACACCTTAATACTCTAGAAGTAAAATCAATGAAACAGTAATCTTGAACAACAAAGATATAACCAAATGCTCCAATATTATTAGATCAATAATACGAGTACTCTTAACTTAGTACTGGGGTTTACAACCTTGAAGCTTTTCTTAATCGATTTTGACAACTGTGAAAACTAATAATGATACGACTGTGTGTTTTTGTGATACCTCAACTAATGCCCTAGAACCTCCTTTTAAAGACTAAGGAGTCCTAGTCGGCTTACAATACATTCCTAAGATATCTCAATCTTTTCTAAACATAAACGTAATCTTCTAAATAAATACATTATGTATATCTTGTACATAAATATCTCAACACTTATCTTCACACGCATTCTTGTTCTCTAAACAATCTTTATCTCTTTAATTCGTCTTTATCCTCTTAACAGTAGAAACTCTTCAAACAGTTGTAATCTTTCTACCAGCAGCACTAATAAACATAAGTAGTAGTAACATTAGTACTAGCAGTACTAATATACACTAACAATAGTAACTTGTACTAGCAGTCTTAACTTTTACTACTAACAGCACTAACTACTTAGCTTATATTTGTCTTCAACACTAAGTAGTCTTAACTTCAACTAACAACAGTAACTTTATGCTATCAGTACTAAATTATACTAACAGTAGTAACTAGTAGTGGTAACGTTATACTACCAGTACTAACCACTTAGCATAATTTCCATTATGTACCTGAGCAGCAGTAACTTCTAAGAATCCATGAAGTCTTTTAAGTCCCAACAATCCTCCCCTAAACTTGATGTTCATCTTCTAAATCTTCAAGTTTCTTCTTTAAAAGTCTTCATCACACTTCAGGAAGATGCATTCAAACCTTTCATTTACCTTTTTGCTGCTTTACCATAAGCTTTAGCAGTTGATAACACTTCTCATTTTGATGATCAGTTTGAAGTTTCTTGTTGAGCATATTGGTGATGGTAAATGGTGTGAGGGGGTATCTCCTTTCAACTAACATAAAAATGTGAAGATTATCAAACCTTACAAAGTGAACTCTAGATGAATCAATTAACTTCCAAATAGTCACCCTGTATCCTTGCAACATTCTCCATATATCACTTTTTATGTCTGGTTCAAACATAACTTTCAAATCTCCATACAACACTCTTTCAAATTCATTTTCAGGCCTTGTATCACCATACTTTACCTTCACTATCCTCCAAAGAGCTTCAAAGTCTTCTCTATCTATTCCTTGTAGCATCCTTATCATTGAAGAGTATCTCTTGGAACTTCCATCTGCTCTTATCAACTGATAATGTACCAACATGCCCTCTTTATGAAGCTTATAATCAATAATCACTGGTAATTTGGTAGCAAGTGGTATAGCATCAATTGCTATATCTTCATCCTTTTTAATCACCAAAAGCTTCTTTAGCTCAGCTTCATCAACTTCCTCTGACTCTTTTTCTTCCTCTACTTTTTGTTTCTTTAAGGATTCTTTCTGTTGTTCTTTCCCTGCTCTTTTCCTTCCAAGCATCTTCTTTCTGCTGGCTTTGTTAAATAGCATTATCTATCAATCCTTATATTACAGAGTCCCGCCATACAGACTTGTTAATACTTAGGATTTCATACATTAATTCATTGTAAACAAAAATTTGACGGCCTCCGTGTAATACAATATTGTATAAAGCTTAGGAGAAAAATAATATTTTATTAGAGACCATTGTTTAAACTTTACAATGTCTGTGAACGAATTGAAAACCATTGTGCAACTCTACAATGTCTAGAAGTAAAATGAGACCATTGTATAACTCAACAATTGTCTGAGGTATAATTGAGACCATTGTGCAACTCACAATGTCTAAGAAGTAAAATGAGACAATTGTTCATGACGCACAATGTTCTGGAGGTATAATGAGACAATTGTGCAACTCAACAATGTATAAGCATAGTAAAAATGGACATTGTATAACTCACGATGTCTGAGGTATAATTGAGGGGACCATTGTGCAAAACTAACAATTTCTTAAGAATATGCTCTGTAATTTATATAAATAAATCTCTTATATAAATAAAACGTTCGATTTAGCAAACGATTTTAAGCATATGATTATTACTTTATGTATGTCAAGTAAGCTCTTAAGCAAACACGTATATGTAAGCAAATAAGCAAGTATCGTGTATGCAACTGAAAATGTTGATGTGATGAAATGTTGTGAAAACGACTATAGTTCTAAGGGTGAAATATGCAACCTAGTTCTCTAAAAAGCATGTGCTCTGATACCAATCTGTAACACCCCCAAAAATATGACAACGCAGCGGAATACCACTTGGGGTGCTACTTCATAATACACAGCGCTAGATACAAGAGAACGACCTCTAAATGTGTCGTTTGTAAAACAATCTCGTTGATTTTCTAAAATCAAAATAATAGTTGTCCCATATTTGCATCACAATGAAAAGCTTGAAAGCAACACAACGAGTTTTGATCATTTGTAGAAACCCAAGTATGAAATCTTGTCAAATTTAGGACTCCAATTCACATCAGGAAATCCAAGCATTTAATTCACCTGAGAAAAACCATGCTTAAAAGTGTCAACATTAAAGTTGGTGAGTTCATAGGTTTCTGTAAATATAAACGTTTATTTTACAATAAATGTATATGGCCCCCTGTATCAGTTACAGTGTCATACAAATTCGTTTAGTGACTACTGTCTCCCTATGAGTAATCATAAAGATATAATTGTGTGACCATTTAAATCTTTAAATGTCCATCCAAATGTACGTTTATGATTTTAGAACAAATTAGCTGTTAAATATGCAAGAACATTTCTATCTCAAATAGTCCCAAAATTACGTATCAAAGTTGGGATCACAATTTATCCCAATGTCATGTATTTCCACTTTTACTCAAAGTGTGTATAAAACATGATTACCAATTTACCCTTAAGTTCATGAAACTGTGACGTTAGACTTGTATGTTATGGCCACTTTATTCAAGGCACAGTAAGAGTGTACCCATCGTAGGTGTTCCCTCCAAGAACACCCGGGCGTTAATGAAAATAATGTGTACCCATCATAGGTGTCCCCTCCAAGAACACCTGGGCATTTATGAAAATATTCATGTGTATGTAATTGTTGGCCCTGAAGACTCAACCAATCGTGTTCCGACATGTTATAACGTTCGTTTGCCCAGTGATAGCTAATCACCCGAACGGGGATTGTCAATCCCGAATAGATCTATTTATAAAATTCGGCGCTCACCTCCAGTGATTACAGTCATGCACTTAAGCTAATCCGTATAATCATGAAAAAGTATAGTGATGCGTTACGTTCCAAAAAATTTAACCAAGTATTGTATCTCCTCGCGAGATATATAAATGAGTATGTAAACCAAACAAGGTAATCAACACGTAAATGCATTTATAAAACAAGCATTGTAACAGTGGTATGTAGTCGACCACGTATTTGAGTTTGCAAATAGATTGCACAAGCTTGTTCTCACCCCATAAAATATATGTAATAAACAAAGATAAAACGTGGGGCTATGAAACTCACCTTGATGATGTAGAACGATTGACAGATAGGCATCTAATATGCACGACACGAACGGAAGACGAAGCGGCCTGACCGAGAAGATGCAGCTTAACTTAACGGCTAAGTCCCACTAGCCTAGGATAATGTGTTTGGGTTTCCCGGTGAATTGTTATGTCAACGCGACGCGTTGATAAAGATTTAGATTTAACGTTGTAATGGTTTGGTGGTTGGTTAAATAAATAACATTAAATATTACCCAAATGTGTGTTAATATATTTCTATATATATTCTATATCTATTCACATATGAAAAATAAAATCATTGTTAACTCGTACCGCGAATATATAATAAGACAGACAACTTTAGGATTAATTGTGAACCGCTAATACTTTGCAAGTATTTTATAAAAAGTGAGAGTAAATTATTTACACAATTATTTACGACAACTAATTTATAATATTAAAAGTCCTTGTAGGCACACGTCTTTAAGTTATAAATTAAACACACGACCGTTTGTAAAACTTTTACAATAGTTATGGTGTTACCTTCTAGCTGAAAATTATAAAATATAAAATAATATTTTATAAACTTATATTTCGTTTCCTCGACAGGTCGCGTCTAAAATGGTTATCTCAATGTAAAAGTATAGTTTTTCGTTCGTTGTCCAGGTTATTGTATAATACCATTTAATATATCTTAGAACATATCTTAATTCCTTTTATCGGTTCTCTAAAATAATAGAGTTTTAGTGAATCGTAAATATAGAAAATTATATAAATTTCATCATGAATTCTCCGTTTATATAACGTTTCCATTTTCGCAAAACTCGACGTTTCCTATATTCAATATATGTTGCAATTGTTAACGTGTTAATATTTCAAACACTCACGTTTTCTAGATATAATATATATGTATATTATTATATTAAAATTAAAACAAATTAATAAATTTATTATATTTATTTAACCAATTAGACACCACCAATAAATATTTATGCCGGTTTTGTCCAACTATTTATTAAAACTTTATGTTTTTTTCATTTGTTGTTTTGATATATATAATATCAACACCAAAGAACCCTCGTTTGTTTCCTCGTTGTTTCGCTAACCAAAACAAACGTTTCCTTCGTTGTGTCTTCTTCTCTTTCTTAAACCAAACAACGCCCTTACTTGTTTAACCTAAACCAAACTCCCCTGTTGTTGCCAACCCAACTCAGACAACCCCTCCCCCCCCCCCCCCCCGGCTTGTCACGGCTGTTTTATCGTCGAAACAAACACCATTTTTTGCCTATTACACCCTTACACGAACACCCCTTGGCTGTAACCCAACCCGACGCGCACCCCCCCCCCCTGGCTGTTAGCACATAAGCCAAACCACACAACTCTTACCCCTCCCCCCGGCTATTTTGACAGAACCAAACAAACTCCACATGGCATGCCCGGCGTCCCCGAGCATCACGACCCAAATCGCACCCTCGTCGGGTGTTATTAACCCAAACCCGCCTCCTCTTATGGTGGCGGAATGCCCACGGTCCATCCACAATACTCTACATTTATGTGAGCATAGAATGTGGTTAATAAATCCCTATTATACGGAACTACGTAACGATTATCTAACTCTATATGTTGTTTCAATATAGTCACACCTGTATCCCTCTATCGATTGTGTATGAATCCATCTTTGTTGTAACCTTTGCCCTTTTTGTGTTCTGAATATTTCATTAATAGTCCTTTGACTATTTGACTTTTGTCAATTTATTCAGATTTTGTACCGTGTTGACGGTGGTGATTTTATGTGATATGTGATGAATTATGGTTTATTATGATTAATAATCCATTTTGGAAGGTATTATTGTGTTATGTGTAATCCGGGTGGTTTGACCCGTGAATTTTGAGAATGCCGAAAAACGAGTCTGACACGTTCGTTAATGTCCAAATGAGTTTTGAAGGGTGTAAAGTGAAAATATGTCGTGTAAATACTCTAGGTTAATGGAAAAGTATTTTTAAAGTGAATAAAAATGCTAATTAACTTTGAGGTAAATTTTACGGTTAAGTTTTACTAGTATTTAAGTGATCCTGACACGAAAAGAAAAACCCTGTCGGAACCCAATATCACTTTCACTTCATTATGATGAACAAGAAAATAAGATGAGATAAAATGGAAGAATTGTAAAGAGAAGTTAGAGAGAGAAAGGTAGAAAGAAGAAAAAGATGGATGATTACTTGCCAAATTACAAAATGAGAATTAACAATAATCAACAAGAACCAACCCCCTCTCCATACTTGGAGAGGGGTATTTATACTTAATACCAAGAGGCTTTCATGCCTTGGTATTTCTACGGGCCGGGCTCGGGATTACTTGGGCTTTCGCCCGATACACGTGACCGGTTAGATTACATTTAAGAGCCCGTTTACCCGTGTAGCCTATTACAACGTATATTAATTTAGTGACCGAGACCTAATATAATTACGAACGAACTTCCATTGTTCGACTCAATATTTTGAGGCTAACATGAAGGTTTTTACTACTTCTAGTCATTATTACTACTGCTACTTTAAGTTTCTACTGCTCAAGTTCATTTATCTTATTATGTGTCATGGAGGGTAATTTGAGTTGTTGGAAGGCTGGATTAGAAGTGTGATAGTGGTTTGTGGTTGTCGAAATCAAAGTTGCAAACTTTTGTCTCCTATTTGATTATGACAAAAAGGGGAAGAAGGCGTTACAAAGATGATTTGCAACTTATAGATCCTTGGTGGTATAGTTCTATTCTTTCATATATATTAGCTTCAGTGGAAGAAGCTCAAACTTATTTTGGTTTTATCATTATCAACTAGGGGAAGATTGTTGGGAATTATATTTGAGTTAATAAGACAAAACATATGAAAGATGAAGGACTTAAAAGATAAAGGAGGAATTCTTTAAAAGATGGCAGATTTTGAAGATTCTAGAGGATCACCTTAATGAAGAAAAAGATTCAAAAGATACACTTAAATGTTTAAAAGATTTATTAATATCTTTATGATTATTCCTTTGTAAAACCTAATATCTCCAGTATATAAAGAGATACAGGCGTGTAGTTTTAGGTGTGCACAGAAAATGTAG
>BQNB010066394.1:0-34579 GCA_026074375.1 Tanacetum coccineum
ACAAAACACATAGAATCACATATGATTTTATAAATTAAGACAAAATGTAGTGAATCATAGTGAATTAATTACTTGTTGCTCCTGAAAGTCGTATCACAACATACTATGTCTCTAAACTCCTTATAGTTGCATTTCAAAACTTCATCAGCCCAAAACATGGCAACCAACTCATTGTTTTCTATCTTATATTGAAATGTAAAGTTTAGCACATACATCTTTTTGTATTCCATTTTGTTTATAAGCATTTGTGCATCACTTTCCCCTATGAAAATATTAACGCCCATCTGATGATTTTTAAAATCATCAGTTGTCTCATGAACATATCCATACCCACCTTTCATACAGCTTAACAAGTTATGAGCCAGTGTTACTAATTTTTGACATCGCCACTTTGACAAAAAACATTTTTTCTACTTGAGCCGTCTTTCTTTGTTTCTTTGTAAAGTGTTTGTAGTCTTTTGATATAAGCAAATGATTGTGTTTAGCAATAAATTAAACTAACTTGTATTTTCCAGAAACAACATCCAAATCTAGTTTGATACGAGCTTTGCAACCTGTTACATGTTGAGTTGTATTTCTCTTTTGTTTGTCACTGTTTTGAGAATCCAAAGTGTTGACATTAATACCTTTTGGAACACTTTCTTTGTTACACATTATGTATTTGTGTTTTACCATTCCAACTTTTGTTAACCTTTGTCATGATAGTTTAACTTGAAACCCTCTCAGTTCAGCGTAAGTCGTATACATATTTATTGCTTCATCTAATTTATCATAGTATGTTTCCTCAACTTGTATAGGAATTCTTTCTGCATAAGGCTTCCAATATATTAATCCATTAGGCATCTTAGTATGCTCACATATAGTTGCCCTTGGTGTTTTCATAGAATTTGTATATCATAAAGAGAATCACATGTGATTTAGGATAACCAAACAACTTAATCACATGTAATTTACTCCTTTATTAATCAAAATTCATTCAAATTTGGTTCAATCTATAAAAACAAAGAATAACTCACATGTGGTTTACACTTTCTCATAACAAAACACTACAACACCATAATTACGTGTGATTTTCCCCTTTTTATATCAAAATAGTCTCATTTGATTCAGTCTACAACAACAAAGAGCAAATCACACGTGTTATACCTTTTTCCATAAAAAAATACTGCAACACTAGAATCACGTATGATTTGAACCTTTCTATATCAAAACAGTCATATTTGATTTAGTTTACATATTGGTGGCAAATCTTGACACGACACGATAAACGACACATACCTGATACGAAGTTAAAAAGGTTTGGGTTGAGGATAAATATGGTTGGGTCAAAACAAGTCAACCCGTCTAACCCGTTTAATAAACAAGTCATGTTTGGGTTGAGTAAGTATTAAACAGCTCAGACATGAACCCGTTTTAGTATATATAAGACTCTAAAAATAAAATATATAACCTATTTTATATTGGATTTAGACTAAGTATATTTTGTTGTGTACTTCACATGAGTGAATTACGATTATAACTCACATATCATTGAAATCATCATATAGTCATTTGTATGTTATGTTTATCATATTTAGATCTTTATTTCATTTTTGCATTTAAACTAGTTAAATCGTCAAACCACCAACTTTATTCACTACTTGCCATATTTACTAAAACATGTTAAACGGGTTACACAAGTTATGCAGGTGTGGGTTAGGGTTTAGTTTCTTAACATGAGTAATAAATGGGTCGTGTTTGTGTAGAGGTTATAATAACCCACCAACCCGCAAACCCAAACAGGTCAACACGAACACAGCTCGATTGCCACCCCTAGTTTACTACAACAAAGAGAAAATCACACATGATTGATAATTTTTCATAACAAAACACCACAACAATAGAATAACGTGTGATTTTACCTGTAATTACTTCTACAACAGCTCCTAGATCTGCAAATTCTGGTGATTTATCTTCTAGATCTGATTCAAGCTTATTCTTGAATTCAACAACCCGTTTTTGTAGATCGGTCTGTTTTGCACTTCTTAACGAATAACAAATCTTAATTATGGTTTATGACGGTGATTTGTGTGAATTTTTAGTGATCGACATTAATTTTTGTTATTTTCGGTGATCGATTGTGATTTGTGTGATTTTTCGATAACCGACCGTGATATGTGTGATTTTCTGATGATCGATTATGATATTAGTGATTTTTTGGCAGATTTGTGTGTGTTTTTGTGTTTTTCTGGCGGTGGTGGTGTGTGTGTTTGTTTTTGATGAGAGAGAAAATAGTTATTAAATGAGGGGTGGGGAGATATTTTTTGGGTTTATATTTGATTGAGGCTTTTGGTCTTAGTCATTAGATTAAAATGAAATCAAGGGCCATGATGTGCTCGTTTATTCTTTAAATAATTGATGATATACCAGGATCTCACCTCAGTCTATAATCTTCAAGATGCCAAAAGTAACCATCATACTGTTAAAGTGATAAAAATATGTCAATAATTACATTTACATGTCACTGACATTCTTAACTCTTGAGGTGTGTTTGTTTCATTAAGATGTTTTGGGTTTGAATCTGATTACATATCTTACGAGTAAGAGGTGGCTATAAAGTCTGAATCAGAATGAAATAATGTTGTTTGTTTTTTATAATTGTCTGAATGGTTTTAATTATTCGTCTTTTAAGTATATATTAAAACATGGAAATACGATGAATAAGTAGATTGAATGTATTTTTAAAGATGGATATTTTTAAAAAAATCAATCTTGAAATTCACAAACACACATGGTTTTGGTTCCTACTTTTTCAATGAACATTTCACGGTTAATAAGCTTTCTTGGTTTCATGTAAATTAGCACGGTAGTTATAACCCAAAAATTGAATCCAAAAATGAGATTCAGCTCAATACTAATTGTTTTTAACAAAAAATAGTAACCAAATTTTCAGCCTACGGTTCTTTTTTCTATAACTAAATTAATATCCAATTGAGATTATACTTGGCCCATGCAACCACCCTAAATATCCAGCCCAAATACTATTAACTCTAATATTACACTTGATGCCCTAAAATTTCTCACATGAAACACATGCCTCACTATAATCTTTCTCTAAAAATACCCAATTACCAAGAAGGCTTTCATAAACGATGAAGACACGTGAACTAAAGAGAATAGAAACTAAATAGCTAGGACCCAACAAAAGTTTCATAAGCTATTGACCACTGGTGGCTGGAAGACGACGACCCTGGCTGGAGGATGGTTGCAGTGACGATGGTGGAGCAAAGAGGTATCAAAGAGTGAAGCAAATCCATGCAAGTTAAGGTGACGAAAGAGATAGTAAGAGTAACAGGCATTAAGGCAATTTATGCACCTCTTTCTGAGTATGATCTTGCTAGCTCTGACCGCGTATGACTGGGTAGAGATAAACAAATGGCCGGAAGTCTAATCGTGTCTAACAGGTCAGAGTTTAGAGGCCGTTAAGATGTCTTTTTTGTAAAAACAAACAACACCTTAGGCATAAGTTTATTTATTTAGAGGATTAAAATCTATATATGATCTGCATATCTAAATCTGAATCCGAGGCGTGAATATTTAAATCTCACTAAAATGTATTTGTGTTAAAAAAATGTATGAATGGTATAATTATAAATATTTTTATTTTTAGGATACATAAACTTTCGTTAACTTTAAATAGACAATTGAGCCATAAAACTAACACTCCCTAGGAAGGTAAAAATAAATTGTACGTGTTAACTGTTAGAACAAAACATTCAAGTTCATTATGTCGCATTCTGATCTCCTAAAGTAGTCATATATTATTTATATGTTATACTCTCATGTTGTTAAACATCTTCACGATCTTATAAACTATTATTATCAATTAATTTACTATGATAAAATTGTGGGAAAAAGTTAAATATTTTATAATACACTTAACAATATCAATTATAAATTATAAATATTACCAAAAGAATATATTTAAGTTCATGCTTAATATATGCTTGTCATAATTATATATTATTATTGTTCGAAATACTTTTGTGTTTGAGCATATAAATATATTTAAACAAAGAGGGGGTATTTTATGGCATACACTTTTCTCGAGTTATACACACGTGTCCTGCCAAATAAACTCTATCATGAATCATCTCATCCTTACTCATCACTCCCCTCAACCTCACACAAAGCACCATATGATTCATCAAACCCATAAGCCAAAACCCAAAAATATCAGCAACGATTAATTCATGTAAGTATCTTAAATGTGATCTTTAAAGTTGGTATATTCGCACAATACATATACCCTCCCAAAAACACCCACCATCGCCGTCAGGTATTTCATTTTTCTTGACGAAGCTATTCACGGTTGTCCATCCAATTCAGTGTAAGTCTTATCATATCTTTATTCAAGTTTTTAATGAGTTTGGGTATGATTACTTGATCATTAAAAATGAATTGGGGTTTAATTATTTAGCTTTATATTGATAATTTGATGAGGTGTCATTTTATACACTTTTTCGAGGCCATTTAACCTCAAAATTCATGCAAATATGCTCTATTATTGCACTAAATCCTTTCTTTTTGTGTAATTAGCAATTGGGAAGCACTTGAATGGAATACACGTGACTTAGGCTCGATTCGGGAAGAAACAAGCCAAAAACACAACTTTTCAGCTTCGCAACCACCATCGTGACGTGGTCACCAAATGTGCCTAGAGAGAAGATTTTTGCACAAAATTTGTGACGATTCAGGTTGTGGAGACGGCGTCACCAAGTGATCATGACGGCGTCACAAATCCAAGGTAATGGCATCACAAGTTATGCTGAGGGCGTCAAGATATGTCGGCTGAAGAAACCCTAAGTCTATATTGACGCGGTGACGGCGTCACAAAACCATAGTGACGTCTTCACAACCTAATTCCTATATATACAAACCCTTTATTTTCATAATTCATGTGTGGAACTTGAAAGAGCTATAGTGTAGCCATAATAGATGATTTTTAGTGCTTTTTATGCCCCTTATACTTACATACTCACATGTTGGTTTGAAGATAAGTAATCCAATCTTTAATCATTCAAATATGTCTATGTGTTTGATGATTGATTGTTTTTCTTTTCTTCTTGTTAACATGTTAGGTAAAAAATTATATGTGTTTGCTTATGATTGGATGAAACTTAGTTGTGAACTCTAGTTTGTTGCTTCTTGTTAGTGGTGTGCACATTAGGCATTAGAAAACTAGCTATAAGATATTACATTAGCATAGACATCTAGTGAAACATGATTAGAATTAGATGAAACCCTCACGTTTGGGAAGATAACTAATTAAGTATTTAGGAGCTGCCTGCTCAGGTGATCACGTAGGTGCGTTTCTGACCAATTCGCAATTAAATAAGGGGAATACAAACACATTACACTAGTGAGGGTGATAAGGAAACATTTTAGAGGAATCAACTAGGGAATAATGCATGATTAAGTGAACACGTTTGTTTACCTATACAAGTTCCCATCACTTTTACTTTTCTTGCATAATTAGTTTAGTTTAGTTTAAAAACCACCTCTCTCAACATACTGAATTTACTTGCTTTCTAAAAAATATAAAAATACAAAAATACTTTTCTCTCAACCTTTAGATCTTAGTAAACATACAATTCGAACATACCTCACTATTCCTCTAGAGAACGATCAGTCCCCCGAGTCATCCATATACTACACTACAACGATTTGGTACTCTACCTAGGAGGATTGTAAAACTTTTGTGGTTTTGCAAAATTCTGGATCGTAATCTTTTGAGCTTTATTTTAATTTGCTTATTATGTAAATATAAATGCAACTGAGACCATTTTAAAAAATTAGTGTAATCTTTTTTTAAGAGGGTGGTTGTTTATGTTTATTTTTCTAGCTTATGAGCTTACTTTTTTTAGGGGGGGTTAAGCAATTAAAATGGTATTAATTGGTTTTTGTAATCAAAATTTGAGTTAGATGAGCGAGAGGATAATTGTCTATTTTAGAGGAAATTAGTTTGATTTAGGATTTTTTTGGTAATTTAATGGAGTTTCTTTTATGGGTTATATTTATTTTGTTTTAATATGTTTAAGCAGAAAGTGAAGTGGATCCTGAGGTAGAAGCTTTGAAGGCTGAAATCGCAAAGTTGCATAAAGGGAGAGGGGAGATGTGTTATATATTATAACATAGTATGAACTTGAATTTACTATGGTTGAATCATTTTAGGCGAAAATAGTATACAATTATTAGTTAAATACGAGTTATTGAGCTTATGAAATATAAGCTGAAACAAATAAGCTTATACCCCTGAAAATAAGCTGAAACAAACACCCACTAATCTTTTTGGTTTTTGGTGTTTTGTAGGAGAAGGTTGTAAACGGAAATTAGTTGGGCTCGTGGTATAAACGACTTAAACATAAAGAATAGGTGTCATATGAAAAGAAACATACTTGGGAGTCAAAAATTGTAGTGCAAACTAAAAATTAAAGTCGAGTGAATACCGGATATATTACTCTTATATGTGTTTTGAATTAGTTTTTATAAGACGATAATGATAGTGATTCTAAGAGGCTCTGATGATAGAATTTGAGTGTGTCTAAGTGGGTTCGATTAAAGCTTGGATTATGTGCATCTTAGTCAAATGTTTTCATAAATTCCTTTTTACTCTGATATAGGGAGCATGTAGTTATGTAATCCTGACCAACAATATATTTACGTTTATGATATGTAGGACTATCGGATGTGGCATCAAAAGTATTGCAAATCTGTTCACAAGCATAAATGCAAAGCTAATTGTAAGTAACCTTAAACCTTAGTGCTTTAGCAATGTTTGGTTTTTATAAATTTTGAGGTTAAATATGAGTATGAAGGTAAGTTGACATATAATGTGATGTTACAATGCATGCTGCAAGATGCTGCTACAGAGAAGATGACTAGGGATCCGGTGAGGATTTGGAAACTCCACGACATAACTATTAGTAAGGTGGGTATTGCTGTCCATTATGTATAATGAGAAAATGTATCATTTTTTCCCGCTACAATACAGCCAGAAAGTTTGAAGAGGAAATGGAGTAACATTTGAATAAGGAGTTGCAAGGGTTGTTGTCTATAAGCGAAAGTATGCGACGGTTAGGAAAACGTTAGGTTACGTGTAGAATAAGTTATGACAGAACTGGATTTACATTATTTGTTTGTTGATAATCAGGCATCGATAAACGAGACATTCATCACGATAAGCAGGGTATAAGTGATGACTTATATGACTTCATACAGGTTGGTTTACTAATTTACTACACACTCATGTGTTTTTCTCTATAGCACTTCATTGTCGAGGATTTAGTATTGAGATTGATACAACGAATATGCAAATTGTCTAAGAGATATTTAACGAGGCAATTCAGGTGATAGGAAGAGTGTTGTAGTGTATAAGGAGTTGTGGTGCAAGCGTAATAGTTTGTGCAAAGTGTGCAAAAGGTTGTGAATGTTGTGTAGTTTGACAGTGGGAGTAACAATAATGGTGGGTGTTTAAACAAAAAATATAAAGAGTGATTTGTATTGGTAATGGTAGAGATGAGGAGGATGGTTGGCCGGGTTGTTTATATAGAGAAAAAGTTATGATGGTTTTGGTGAAATCGATGAAGAATCCAAGAAGTGCATTATGCAAGACCCTAATCCCATTATGCCAAGGCCCTAATTCATGGTTTTGTTAAATCTCTACTAGTAAATAGTATGGTGGATAAGTTGCTTGAATTCCACTACTTCTGGTGTTGTGACACCATATATGATGATGATAAATGATATCTTATTTTCACATAAATGCTACATAGTGTTTTACCCATCAAATAAATTTAAGCTTTTCCAATTTATTACAGCACATATTAAAAGTTAATTAGTTTGATTAAATAGTAAAAGGCACATATACTCTTTTATTTTATTTCAAGCGACCATCTTCTATTTTCCTATATATTTTTTGTTTGATTATAATAGATGCTCGAACTACTCCAACTACTGCTGAAAGATTCTCAAGATAAGAAACTTGTATGAGAAGCTGAGAGAACGTTTAAGACAATGGTGGTATCAACATATTCTATCCTTTTGCTTCACAAGGTAAAAGTATGTGTCAAAATGGAAATATGAGGGTTCGGGCCAAAGATGTTGTTTCGATTGCTTAATGTGTCTCAAAGATGGTATGCAAATAAGCAGATTGTGAAATATGAGTCTTTTGGTTTATTGTTATGTTATTTTTTATGTTTTTGAGTGATCTAATGTAGTTTTTTTAATCTTTTAGGAGGTTAGATAGATGAAAGAATATGGGCTTGTTTTTTTATTACAAATGTCAATTGCATTGTTGAAAGATAGAATGTCTGAAGCTATAGAGGCTGCTCTACGTCCGTTGACTACGACAGCACCAACAAGCGGTGACACTTCAAATTCTCTGCTCTTTAGGTACTTACTAAATTTAGACAGGTGGATTGTACGAAACAGTTATATAACACAAATGTGTGCATATTCGATGTGTAGTATATATGCTTATGAATCATGGTGTATACGTGAAAAGGTGTTTATTTATTAACTTAATGCACATACGAAATATGCATTTTATCATAAGCCGATGGATAATATTTAATTGAATGCGTGGAATGATGTCGTTTAAGCAGTGTAGATCTATTTTATAGTGCGTTTGAAATAGAATGATCGTAAATGATTTATAATTGTAGAATTATTTAATTAGCGATTGATTGTGGAGGTGAAATAACTGATAAGGATGTTCTGTTATCTTAACATATACACACGTATATACACAATGAAGCTCTAGCTGGATCTTATGAAACTGTTATATTTTATTAATAGAGTTTACTGATGTCAACTTGTTTGTGATGCATCTGTGATTAAGTGTTTGATTATAGAGTTGAGATATTTTTTAGCACAATTTGTGGATTGATGTTGTTAGCTGTGCATATTATGTTAAAGTGACTTTAAAATAGATTAAATATTATCTACATCGCTATAACATTTATTTTGGTATATCCTTAAAGTAAGCGAAGCTAATACAATATTAGTAACTTTGATTAGCAGAACCAGTTATAGATATTGCGGGTCCACTTCTCATGTTTAGTATTGATGACATCAAATAACGTTACTTTTATAGCATCATTTATCCCATATTTCTTACCCATTTTGTATAAATTACTGCAAGAACTAGTACTTAATAGTTTAAAGTTGTTATTTGCAGTAATTATAAAGTAATTGGTGAAGTTATGCTAAAAGGCACGCATTTTGGAGCTTAAACGAAGAAATCTAAAGATTATTGTTTTGACAACCAATACGCCTGATGACATCAAATAACGTCACTTTTATAGCATCATTTATCCCAAGTAAATTACCCATTAGGTATATTTATTGCGAGAATTGTTACTTAATCGTTTATATTTAAGAATTGCAGTAATTATGGAGTACTTTGTGAAGATTAGCTAAAAGGCACGCAAACTGGAGCTTAAACAAAGAGTTTGAGAAAGTCTACTGATCTGACAGCCAATACGCCATATTATTCTAGACCTATATGACGTATCCAAGACTTTGACGAATTAAAATACCATTGCCTGACTTTGAAGAATATGTTGTATCCACATCAACGGTATACCGTATATAATGCTTTGTTCAACGAAGAAAAACCAACTGATTTTACCCAATATGCCATATCCATCAAGAGGATACGGCGTATCCGTGCCTACACTTCACAGATAACCATGAATGATTGAAGACCTAATACGCCGTATCCTGAAGACTTAATACGCCGTATCGAAGGTCAAACACCAGAAGATTCTAAAAGATATTAACAGTGGTCCTTACTCCAAGAAATCCCCAATATAGTATATCCCACATCGCCTAATACAACGTATTGACCCTTTTCTAGACTCTATAAATACAATACCCTAAACTAGGTTTTAGGTTTGCAAGTGAAGCCCTAAACCACCAAGTCAACCAACAGACGAATAAAAGAGCATAGAAAGACAGAAAAGAGCCTCAAGATCATAGGAAAACTCTTGTAATCTTCGCACAACCCAATACGTGTTCGGTTAAGGTTTCTTTATTTTAATCGTTCATATATGAAATCGTGTATATTTTTACAATGACTATTGGCTGATACCTTTAGGTATCATCCATGTTTATGAAGGTTTAATGTTTGGTTTGTTTATATCGATTGCTTAACTTATCATTGATTGTTGGTTATGTTTATCAGTTTATACTCGTTTACGTGCTTAAGTATGCGATCTATCATTCAACTGGGTCTAGTCCTACGTATTTAATGCGCTGAAACTTCGGTGTTGTTTGGGCGTAGGCTAAGAGTCCGGGATAGCTCTCCATATCTGCGATTTGTATATCTAGAATCATAGGATCACAAATATTGACCTATCTTTACCAATCGCTTAAGGGAATAAGTTATTCTAGCAGGTGGCTTAGTATAACGTTCTGCTTCCTTTGGTAAAGACTCAGAAAGTGGACTACTAGTATATAAAGATCTGTTAAGCAGTAAGTGGGTAAAGTCATAGTGGGCTAGGGTTTAATAAGATCACCATTATTAATCTCCTAAGATAGATTATAATCATCATAAAGGATGCTTTATGCGGATGCATTTAATTATGATAGAATTAGTATGTCTAGGTTTTAGGAAGAAGTACCACCTAAATCTAGGAATGAGATGCCGCCTCGTGATAAGCACTCATTGCACTAAATTAACAAACCTACGTTTTATTATATTATTCATGGTTGATATGTTTTCCTTACATTAGTTCTTGACCGCTCCTCTTTTGTTTGTTTATCTTCTTGTGTGTGTTTATTGCTTTACTTGTCATCAATACCCTAGGTTAGATAACCCAAAACTCGTGTCAGTCTCTCAGACTGAAACCCCTTTTTTATCATTAGTTTAGGTTTAGCTTAGGATTAACATAAATTAGAACTAACATAGATAGCTAAAATACTAGTAGACTTAAGAATTAATGCTCTCGCTTTTAGTGATCGACACCCTACTTACCAACGAAGCTACATCTGATCGGGTACACTGCCTGTTAGAGTATTGTTTATAGGTATAGTCGACATAAAATAAATAGTAAAACTTGATAACAATAATACCTATGCACAACGACACATTAAGTTTTTGGCGCCGCTGTCGGTGAGTGAAGTTGTTTAGTTCTTGTTTTTATTAGTGTTTTAATTTAGATATAGTTTAGTTTAGATTAATTTGCATATTTGTGTGTGTTTGATTTCTGCATTGTATACTTGCATATTGTGTGTTTGCGTGTTTTTTCTGCATTATTACAGTTCGCTGTAACGTTCTGAATCGAATGTTGAATACGGCGTATAAAAATTTTCTAATCCATTCGGCGTATTCAGGCTTATTTGTCTATTTGACCATTATCTTTCTTAGATGTTTTATTACAGGAAATAGACAACCCTAACATTACTATAGAAGAGTATATCATGCTTGTGAAAGAAAAAGCTCGTAGGCGTGGTAAGATGTATAACTGGGAAACTGCTATGTATGGTAAGATCTAATGTGATGAAAACATTCACGACCTCAGATATGTTGAAACTGAATTCCCAGCTATATTCTATAATGACGCGTTAACATCTGAAGTAGCGCTCTTGTGTGAACCCATGGTAAGTCCTCTTAACGACAATCAAATTGACTTTAGAATATCGTTTGACGAATCCGACGATGAAGATTACATGGTAATTTATGACAAAAATTCATTTTCCTATAAAATAATTTATGTAGACGATTTGAAAACGGATTCGGAAAATGATAATGATAAAGTTAATATGCCTTCGCTTCCGTCATCCGAACCTACGGTCGGTTATTTTAATGATTTTGACTACTTCAAAGATTTTTAGAAAGAGTTCCTAGCCATTGCCTACAATTGATTGCTACAACGTCTAAGTTAGATTTTTGAACCTACTGTATGTCCTTAACATATCGATAAATTTGATGAAACATCGTTGTCCGAATGTGATGATGAGGAACGAAACGTTATATACTTTAATGATCTATTTCCTTTAAACGTAATTTATCCCGATGATTTATCGGATAAGGACAATGATGATGATAAAATCGATATCAAACACTCTTTGGGGGATAATGTAATAAACATCAATACACAAGGGTCAAATAAGCTTTTGGAAACAAGTTATGATTCAATTAGTAAAAGTTTCAATGTGAAAAGTTTTATCAAGGAATTAAATGTTAATATCGTGACTTAGAATTATCTTACCAAAGGGATACCATTCATTTTTATAATTAATAATTTATATGTGCCATTTGGCATCCCGTTCAAACTAATTGTTTTATAAGGATGGGATTAAATTAAGGCAAGTCTAACTTAAAGACTTTTTTGTAAACAAAAGTGCTTGTCGGGAGACAACCCGCAATGTATTTTCAATTTTCTTATCGAGTCTGTCTTCCCAGACTGTCTATACTATGTATCCAAACCCCATGGATACGGCGTATTGACTAACTGGACGTTATCCAGTCTTTATTTTTCAGCAATTTAAACTTTATTGTCAGACTAGTCCATACGGCGTATTCGTTAAACGAATACAGCGTATTCGACTTCTGACCCGTACTTAGGATTGTTTTCTAAAGGTATCGATACAACATATCTTAGGGTATGGATACGGCGTAATGACTTCCTGTACAGTTTTAGGTTTTTATTTTATTTTATAACCAAACAATTATCCGGAGATAAAATTGAACTTGTTTTCCTATATTGTATACAGGAACCTTCTAAAGACGATGTTGGTGGAGTATTTTCTAGAATCTAATGTGTGTTGTAGTCATGTATGCATTCTGACACCTCCACAATACGCATTCTTGCTCATAAACTCAACATGGAGAATCATACCGAGCAAATATCAAGGGAGTTTCTCGTTCTAATTCTTTTAATTCCCCGTTTTTAATGTTTTATTTATACAACGAGGGCGTTATATAATTCAAGTGGGGGGAGGAGAATTAGAACGCTTACTTGTCCTATTTTTCACAATAAAATGCTTAAATTATGCCTAAAATTAAAAAAAATTCAAGCATATTTCTGTGAAATTGTTAGTTACATAACCCGCACACATAACCCTTATTAGATATTGTGAGGATTCAGCCTTATTCGTTTCTAAATATATACCAAAATCCTACAAAAATATGAGTGTGTCGGTGATGTTGTAGACTTTAGAATGTGGCTTGGTATATCTATTCGAGACCACAATAATGAGTACTATAGATTTAGATGGAGTAAACTTGTTTTAAACTGGGAAATTTTTTGGATTACACGAGAAAACTACACTATGTTGGTATTATTAGTAACTACACTGGTTAGTTAACCCTCGTATAAACCCTTTGTTTACTCTTATTTTAGAGTAAGATTCCCCTAGAAAAAAACTAGTAGAAGCCATCCCTTAGGGATACAACCCAATATTTGTTTCGTTTAACCTTAGCCTACCTGTTAGATTAAGTCCATTTATCAGTTGCTAGTTGATTTTGTGCAAAGTATGTATTTTCTGTGTTTTGTGTTATTTTCTATCTCTGGTATGGTTGGGAAAATTTACACATTGCAAATGGAAATGTAAACAGTAGTCAAACTCATGTATTTTTACTACCATCATAATTATTGGTATGTCCAAAGAATGAAGAATTATGGAAGAAATTAACCAAGCTCTTATGATCATGAAGGGGTGGATTTTTCGTGAAATTATATGAGGATTCTTAGTGTAGTATGAAAAAAACGAAAAAAATTAAAAAATTGCAACAAAAAAAGAGGAGGAATTCTGAAGATAGTCGGTTCTCTTAAACTTAAACTGATGGTATTATTTGAACGATCGATTATTCGTTGATACGTATTATAAATCGACGATGTAGAGTTGTGTATAAAGTGGTAGATATCACCACTTGATTCTGTAAAAGTATGTATAATATGTGATGATTGGGAAGTTGACCGTTACGGGAACACCAACTAAGGTTGTTTTTTGTTGATCAATGATCAAGACGTTTGTGTATATATTTCTGAGTCTTTATCATGGTAACGGTCGGGAAAGTATCTAGCAACTTGTACCTTATTTGTTTGGACTTAGTCTATTTGTTTTGTAATTTTTTATTCAACAACAATTATTTGCCTTTCCTAATCTCTAACCCTTAGGTTTTATTCGAATGAGGATACGAGAAATCATATGTGTCTATTCCGTCGTTACGGCCATGTATGTGTGATTTTGTCCGTCTTGTTGGTTTATTACTTTTGGAGAAAGGATTAGAAGATCCATACCCTACATCACTTTTTGTCCTAACCCTTGGTTTCACTCGAGTGAGGGAATTGAATGCAATCATGTATGTCTATTCCATTGTTATGGATATGTATATGTGGTTTGTCACCCTTACTGGTTTATGACTTTTGGTAAAGACTACTAGTCATATTCTTTAGCTTATTCGAGTTAAGGTTCGAATGCAGTCATATGTGTCTATCCCATCGTTATGGGTGTGTATGTGTGATTTTGTCACCTTTTCTGGAATATTGGTATCGATAGAGATTAGAAAGAGTGATCAAACCCTTTAAGCCTTTTAAACCTAATTTACCTTTATAAACTTGTTACTCCTTAGCTTAGATGTGTATCCTTGCCAAGCCTCTAATAGAATACTCGTCACAACCGAGAAATTGAGCGAACTAGTTATATGTTACAACATAGATTAGTTGAGCAAATTAAGAGTTTTCATTTTCCTATTTCATGAGGTGCTTAGTTGTGTACTAGTAATTGAACAAATAAATGCTTAAAGAAAAAAATCCTTGACTACGTTTGGGATACATTTTCATAAATTTTCTAAAGTCTACTTGAGGACAAGTAGGATTCAAGTGGGGGGATATTTGATGACATCAAATGATGTCACTTTTATAGCATCATTTATCCCATGTAAATTACCCATTTGGTATAATTATTGCGAGAATTGGTACTTAATCGTTTATATTTGAGATTTGAAGTAATTATGGAGTACTTTGTGAAGATAGCTAAAAGGTACGCATTCTGGAGCATAAATGAAGAGTTCGAGAAAGTCTACTGATCTGATAGCCAATACGTCGTATTATTCTAGACCTATGCGATGTATCCAAGACTTTGACGAATTAAAAGACCATTGCCTGACTTTGAAGAATATGCCATTTCTATATCAATGATACGATGTATAAAATACTTTTGTCAACGAAGAAAAACCAACTGGTTTTACCCAATACGTTGTATCCATCAAGAAGATACGGCGTATCTGTGCCTACACTTTACAAATAACCACGAAGGATTGAAGACCCAATACGCCGTATCTTGAAGACTTAATACGTCGTATCGAAGGTCAAACACCAGAAGATTCTAAAAGATATCAACCGTGGCCCTTACTCCAAGAAATCCCTAATACGCCGTATCCCACATCGCTCGATACATCGTATTGACCCTTTTCCAGACTCTATAAATACAACACCCTAAACTCAGTTTTAGGTATGCAAGTGAAGCCCTAAACCACCAAGTCGACCAGTAGACGAATAAAGGAGCATAGAAGGTCAGAAAAGAGCCTCAATATTATAGGAAAACTCTTGTAATCTTCGCACAACCCAATACGCGTTCAGTTAAAGTTTCTTTTTTTAATCGTTCATATATGAAACCGTGTATATTTTTACAATGACTATCGGCCGATACCTTTAGGTATCAGCTATGTTTATGATGGTTTAATGTTTGGTTTGTTTATATCAATTTCTTAATTTATCGTTGATTTTTGAATATGTTTATCAATTTATACTCTATTAGGAATTATGTTTTCCTAACTTAGTACCGTTAGTAATAATAGTTAGTACCGATAGTTATAATTAGTACTGACAGTACAAAGTGTTAAGTACTGATCAGATAGTTAGTACTGTTAGTAGAAATTAGTTAGTACCGTTTAAGAGATATGTATGAGATATTTTAGGAAAAGATATGTATTATCTTTTACGCGTTTTGTAAGCCTGTTAGGGTTTATCCTTAATATATAAAAGGATCCCTCATGGCCTAGTTAGAGATACGAGTTCAATACATCTCATACAATCATATCTCATAGTTAGTAATCTGTAATCACTCAAAGCAGATTAATAGAAATCATTATTTAGTTTTTCATTGTTCTTCTTAGTACTTGTGTTAATGCGTCTAATTGTGACAGGATTAACGTGTCTAGGTCTTAGGAAGAAGTACCGCCTAAGTCTAGGAATGATATGCCCCTTCGAGATAAGACAATCATTGCACTAAATAAACAAACATGCGTTTTATCGGATTATTCATGGTTGATACGTTTTCCTTACATTAGTTCTTGACCACTTCTCTATCGTTTTCTTGTCTTCTTGTGTGTGTTTATTGCTTTACTTGTCATCAAAACCTTAGGTTAGATACATAAAATCGTGCGAGTATCTCAGGCTGAAACCCTCCTTTTGCATTAGTTTTAGGTTTAACTTAGATAACTAAAATACTGAGAGAATTAGGAATTAACGCTCTCGCTCTTAGTGATCGACACCCTACTTACCCCAAAACTCTATTTGACCCGGTACACTGCCCGTTAAAGTGTTGTTTTTAGGTAAAGTCGGCATAAAATAAATAGTAAAACTTGATACATAAAGCTATGTCAACCTATATTTTGGTCACGTCTCTGTCTTATTTCGTCATACTATTAAGCCAACCGTTTTGGCTGCAAAAACAAGCATTCCTTGCTTTTTCGCAAACTCTGTGTTCAGTGATTCAAGATTTTGTTTCTAAGCGACCCCAAAGTTGAGTTAATTTTTCAAAAACATTAGGCCTTTTACCAACATCTACCTTGATTTCATGACAGTTCTTGTTTGATGAGTTGTAAAATTATGCTTCAAGTTGCTACATGGCTTAAGACCTTTGATGAATTCACTCGAGGATGGGTGATATAACACCCCCATTTTGACAAATATAGCAGCGGAAGCTAATCTGGGGTATTATTTCATAGTACAACAGTCATAATCATATAAAACGACTCGTAAAGAGACGTTTTTGTAAAATTTAGTTATCATTCATTTATTCATCAGAGTTTTATAAGAAGAGAGATCCCAAAATCTAGAAACATAAAGTTTGAATGATAACAGTTTAGCTATCTTCAAGTCCGTGCCACTCTGTGCCATAAGTTGCTCAGTTACCTGAGATAAACATGCTAAAAAGTCAACACAAAGGTTGAGTGAAATTCATAGGTTTAGGTTAAACAGTTTGAATACAAGTTCAATAGTGGGTTACGTTGTTATACACCCATAAGTGTAATAATTGCAATGAGTACAATTATTATAGAAAACAGTATTATTGCCCTAAGCTTATGACACCGAGACCTTGAGATAATCAATAATCACAAGAAGTTGCCCCAACGGGTGCCTTTGCCAAACACCCGCATAGTGATTCAAATGAAGTGCCGTGGGTTACCAAAAGTATAGGTACACCTACGCGGAGTTCAGTCCCAAATAGATATATTCACATCCTTTGCGCTTCCTCCGAAAAGTAATTAACGTTCATGATAGTGGGGTCTAATAATGGCAAAAGTAAGGACTTAGTCAATATGCATCAGGAATAGCATCAGTTTGGAAAAAACTTGTATTTATGATTTATAGCATGTATCCCCTTCGCGGTTTATGAAAACATTTCAAAGATAAAAAGCAGAGGCTATAAACTCACCATTAAGACAGGGAAATCTGATGATGGCAAAAGTACATCAATGAAAGTAACAGCCATCGTCACCAACCTGGGGTAATATGTCAATCTTAATGGATTGAGGTATAATTGTTCAAAACTTTGTCATAAAAGTTTAAAACGTATTTACTTTTGATTTATTAATTGTAAGGAAAATTGTAATCACGGTTCTGGTGGCTATCATAATCCAGAGGCCATGTAGTATCGTTTGAGGAGTCAGGGCACTTTAAATCGTAAACCCAACAAACTCGTCAAAACAAATACCCAAATGGAACCCCTCACATGAAATTCCCTAGTAACATGATACGATAAGATTTTAAGTTTCTTCAAAAGCTAGTCGATGATAAATTACGTTAATTATATAACGTAATTATTTTATAATGCGTTGATCGTTGATTAATAGCGATAAATGTATTGGGTTTTAATAAAATCGAGTCTTAAAATATTAATATATATTTTTATAATTTATATAAAAATATTATATTTATATTTAAGTTTTGCAAAAAAATGTCAAAAATCCCCTTGATTTATAACTTTAACAAATT
Organism: Tanacetum coccineum; assembly: GCA_026074375.1. Taxonomy (NCBI): domain Eukaryota; kingdom Viridiplantae; phylum Streptophyta; class Magnoliopsida; order Asterales; family Asteraceae; genus Tanacetum; species Tanacetum coccineum. The sequence continues at coordinate 18,273 of BQNB010066394.1, forward strand.
TAGTCCTATCTCATATAAAGTATAAATAAATAATCCCTTTAACTTTAGAACTTGGCAAAATAGCCCCCCTGTAGTTTATACTTTAGGAAAATGACGATTTCACCCCTCTAGTTCAAATATCAGAAGTACGATAGATACCCCTATGCACATGAAAACATTGCCAATCAAGTCCAAAATTCATAATTTTGATATCTTTGAAATCCAAAAGAGTTTTACAGCTTATGGCTTATTAGAATAAGCTAAAATAAGTAGAGTTTGCGAGCTTATAGCTTATGGAAAGGGCGTATGAGCTTAAAAGATCAAAAATGGGGGTGCGTATGGTTTAGGAAAACCAAAAACGTATGCTTTTGTGATTCAAATTCTTAAACAAGAGTTTACACATGATCTTTAAGTAGTTTAATAACGTATTCAAAATAGAATAATGAGCTTATTGAATAAAGCCTTCAATGAGGCTGTATACGGCAACAGCTTATAAGGGTTACATTTGGTTTTAAAAGAGATTTAATACGATTTTTATTATAAAAAGGTTAAAACAGGGTTAGTACATGGAACTAAGAACGATTAAATAAACATGTAGAATGATTTAGGCTTACTAGAACCGAAATGTAACGAAATGGGTTGAAACGGGACAAGCCCCCGCGTAATTTATTTGGAAACGTGTTTAGAATTCTAGCTCACTTCTATGGTTTCCAATTCTTCTCCATGCTTCTAGTATTTATCTTGAGTAACCCTTTGAGTGTATAGTGAGTTTGTGAATGAGCTTGAAGTGTTGAAGTCCTCGGCTAATTATAAGAGTCACAACTTGGTGACCAAGTCGAATAGTTTGATGTGGTGGCCATCAGATTAGGGTGAGTATTATAAGCAAAGCTAAAATACATGGGAAAGGTAGAGGAGAATTCTGCAGGCCACGTTTTGCCAAGAATAAAAGACAAGCAATGTATAACCTGGGTGATCAACGTTTAAATATGGGTATGTGTGAGTAAAGTGGTGAGTGAGGTGCTATCAGATGACAAGAGGGTGAGTACCATGAAAGTGCTAGGATGCTAGTTAGGTTTTTTTAATAGTTTAAAATTGGTGGAAATGGTTACGGGTCAAATGAGTGTATGGATTAAAGGTTTATTGATTATAAAGTTTGAGGGTTTTGTCGTAGCTAGGAGGTTAGAGGAGATGTAGGGTCTTGGTGATTAGAGGGGGAGGGGTGTTTTAAGTGGTGAGAGTGAGTGTAGTATATAGTGTGGTTGATGACGCGATTGTTCGTGTGAGTATACTCACTATATCGCATCTTGTAGTATTTAAGATGTAGAGAGTGTAAGGTCAGATAACATACTTCTTGCGAGCGAGGATTCTGACGTAGATACACTACCGACCTCTACTCGCTGTGGTCGGCCACGGCGCAATTGTGCTAAGCGAAACGGCATCAGAAGGGTTTAGTTTTAGGTATTAGATATTTAGTTTAGGTTTAGCTAAATATCGTGCATTGTGGTGCTAATATGTTATGCTAAAGGAATGGTACGAAATTCATTTGAATTTTGGAAGGAAAATGAGTTAGTTTGAATTCGTGCTTCATGGATTTGTACATTGAGCTTAAATGACTTGTACATTGACTTGGAGGGAAATGATATTTGAATTTTATGTATGGTACTCTTGTACACATGTACATTCATTTTGTATGTATACATTACATATAATTAGGGTTTTTATATAAACGTTAATGAATAAAGTTCATTTAATAGTAACGTTATGAAAATACGTGTAAATGAACACGTATTTGGTAAAAATGATATTAGAACATTGACTTGACATATTAAGATGTTTACATGATATAAACATAGATATAGATAGAATTGGTAAAGGTTGCGTGAGCTCATTTACTTTAGTTATGTAAACCACATTACATAATGGAATAAAGCAAAAAATTCCCTATAAAAAGGTGGTATATATAATAGATAGATATTACAGTGCATCTAATTTAATAGATGGATAATTACAGTGAATAAAATAACTGGTTGTTATAGATTTCTTCCTTAAAAGAAATCTCATCCGAGATTTAGTTGGGAATGCCAGAGTGAATGTTTGAAAATAGACGGGGATACTTGTCACGAATTTGATCTTCGCGTTCCCATGTAAATTCTGGTCCTCTTTTGGAGTTCCATCTTACTTTGACTATAGGAATGCGACTTTGTTTTAGTTGCTTAACTTCTCAATCCATGATCTCCACTGGTTCTTCACAAAAGTTTAGTTTTGTCATCGAGTCGAAGCTCTTTCTTGGAATGACAAGGTTTCGTCCATATAAGCATACTTATAGATTAGTAACTGTATATAGTTACTGTAGACATTACTGAGCTCTTTAGGAAGCTCAGTTTATATGCCACAAAAAAAAAAAAAATAAAAAAAAGCCAATCAGTTCAAGGATTTGAAAGTCCAATGTACAGGGGATTAAGCTTTCCAAGTTATTTTTTTTGAATCGGATGACACCTTTACGAGGTGACACTTTTAACATAACACGATCTCTAACTTGAAATTCTAAAGGCTTTCGTCTTACATTGGCGTAACTTCTTTGTCAATCTCTTGCAGCTTGCAAGCGTTGTCGAATTTGCACTATCTTTTTAGTGGTTTCATGGATTATTTCTGGTCCCGTGAGTTGAACATCTCCAACTTTGGCCCAGCAAACAGGTGATTTGCACTTTCAACCATAAACTGCCTCAAATGGTGCTGCCTTAATATTAGCATGGTAATTGTTATTGTAAGATAATTTTACTAATGGTAAGTGTTTTTCCCATCCTTTTCCAAAATCTATAACACAGGCTCGAAGCATGTCTTCGAGTGTTTGGATGGTTCTTTCACTTTGTCTATCGGTTTCAGGATGGTATACCGTACTCATATCTAATTGAGTACCCAAAGCCTTCTGGTAATGCTAAGATTGGAGCTTCACATAGCTTCTGTTTTAGCAGTTGGAAGGCTGACTCTTGGTTTTCTCCCCAAATATACTTTTGGTTTTTCTGGGTTAATTCAGTCAAAGACTTTGCAATCTTCAAGAAATTTTTGATAAATCTTCGATAATAGTCGGCAAGTCCTAAGAATTAACGTATTCCTGTAGGTGTAGTAGGAGATGTCCAATTCTTAAATGCTTTAATCTTGGCGGGGTCAACATGAAGTCCTTGACTATCAATTAAGTGTCTAAGAAATTGCACGATACGAATCCAGAAATCACACTTGGAGAACTTGGCATACAACTTCTTTTTCTTGAGTAATTCTAGGATTATTCTCAGATGATTTGCGTGCTCTTCTTTGTTACGGGAGTAGATAAGAATATCATCAATGAACACTATTATGAATTTGTCCAAGTATGGTTTACACACACGGTTCATGAGATCCATGAATACAGTATGTGCGTTAGTTAAACCAAATGGCATCACTTGAAATTCATAATGTCCGTATCTTGTTCTGAAAGCAGTCTTGGGAATATCTTCATCCTTTACTCTCAGTTGATGATAGCCTGATCTTAAGTCAATCTTCGAGTAGACACTCGAACCTTGAAGTTGGTCAAATAAGTCATCAATCCTGGGTAATGGGTAACAATTCTTTACGGTAAGTTTATTCAACTCCCGGTAATTGATACACATTCTGAAAGATCCGTCTTTCTTTTTGACAAATGAGACAGGAGCTCCCCAAGGCAAAGTACTTGGTCGGATAAAACCTCGATCTGATAACTCTTGAAGTTGGTTAGATAGTTCCTGCATTTCTGAAAGAGCTAATCTATAGGGTGCTCGGGCTACAAGTGCTGTTCCTGGAATTAAATCGATTTGGAATTCTACTTGGCGAACGGGAGAAAAGCTAGGTAGATCTTCAGGAAAAACTTTCGGTAATTCTCTGACTACTGGTATATCTTCTAGTAGTTTCTCATCCGAATTCTTCTCTATTACTTGGGCTACGAAAACTTAACAACCTCAGGATATATATCTTTCAGGTTTTATACAGGATATGAGATTTAGTCGGGTTTTACTTCGGTCACCTCACTGGATCAAAGTTTCACCTTTGATTGGGATGTGGACGACTTTCTCGTCACAGATAATTCTAGCATGATACTTGGATAACCAATCCATACCAATGACGACCTCAAAACTACTGAGTTTGATCGGCATAAGATCAATTTCAAAAGGTTGGTTTAACAAAGTCAAAGTGCAACCTTGAATAACGATGTTTGTGCCTACTAGGTTTCCGTCACCACTTCGATATGTAAAGGTATATATTATAATGTGGAATATTAGCATGAGGCAGAGATATGGATACGAAGCTTTATCGGCTTCAGAATCCAAATAATACTCTTAGCTAATGTTGTTTAGAAGGGACATACACGTTGACACGTTCGGTCATGGTGACATTCCTAGTCCCTCAGTATGTAGGCTCTTCCCTAGGCATTGTTGTTGGTGGTCTTTTGGCACTGATTTGCATAATGCCCTTTCTCTCTACAGGCATGATAAGTAACTGTCACTGGTAGCAGATTACTTCCAGTGGCTAGCCCTTTCTTTCTACAGTTCTTGGTTAGATGGCCCACCTTGTTGTAAGTATTACACTTAATAGTGCAAGGTTCTATGTGATGCAGAGTGCATTTCTTATACAAAGGACGGTTTCTAGTATACCCATTATTTTCAGTTGGGGTGACAGCATAAGACCTGAAGGTTTCCTGTCTTCTGTTCTGTTGAAGTGTGTGATTATGTAGCAGTTGTTGGTGTTAGTGTTAATGTAGTTGTTTTAAAAAGTTCCTTCTGATCATAAACTTTCGTTTGTGATCACTTGATACTTGCACTGGAGTGTGCTTTGTTACCTGATCCATTAGCCTCTGGGCTATGTTAATGGCTTCCTCTAGAGTTTGAGGTTTAGAGGCGGTAACATTCCCTTCAATACTTCGAGGCAATCCCCCGATGAAAACTTCTATCATTTTCTCAGAATCTGGCACCATAGTGGGACACAAGGTTGCCAATTCCTGGAATCTTCTCACATATGTCTTGAGATCATTCCCCTTCACATCCGATGGTAAATTCGTCTTCCATCTTTTGGACCTCAGTTCGGGGACAATACTTCTTTATCAAAAGCTTCTTGAATTCAACCCAGGTAATCTTGTAAGCTTCTTCTATCCTAATAGGTTGGGCAAAAGAATTCCACCAGGATAGAGCTTCTTCAGTTAAAGTACCAGTAGCAAACTTCACCTTGCAGTCTTCGGTACAGTTGCTACGGGAAAACACTGATTCAGTTCGCTCAAACCAGCGGATAAGTCTAACAGCTCCTTCTGAACCTTTGAAGTTGATAGGTTGGCAGCTCATGAACTCTTTGTAGCTACACTTTCTTGCTACAGGAGCTTCTCTTGGTCTGGTGGTATTATCAGTATTTGCCATGTTAGCGGCTTGTGCTTCCAGAGCTGTCGGAAAACACTATCGGCAAACTAGTTTCATTGATGTAGCCTATCATGCTGATGCTTCAGTGTTGTCGATTCTTTGGGAGGCATTCTATCAACATAAGATAACACTTAATAAGAATGATATCACAAGTCTTAAAATGCTTAAAATGCAATGCTTATTTTTGAAATTTAAGCATTTTTAACAATAGTGATATTGAAATCATAAATACTTATTTGATATAAATTCTAACAAGCATCTAACTTATTAGTTTATTTTCTTGGGGTCACGGTAAGATTCATTATGAGGAAGACGAAGATAATGATGCATATTATTAAAATTTCTCGTGTATCGTTATCTCCAGGTTTGAATATAGGATGAATAATATACATCGGTAATATGAAACAACAAGGTATAACAGGATCACCATTGTATTATATCATGAACAACTTGCTTTGTACTGTACATAGTCAAAATTTGATAAGTGTTGTTATTTATACCACACATCCCGTGCTAATCATTCTATCAAAAGCTATAACTAGTATCTAATCTAGTAGTCCGATGGTCCTTCCTGGCTGTTCTTGTGTTTATAAATTGCATCTAGAAGACTTTCCTTATCTGCTTGGTGACGAACCTGGATATCTTCGATGATTTGTTCTAGATTAGCAATCCTAAGCGAGCCAAGCAATCGTGTTTGTTATTTCCCATTTGCATTTCTTTAAAGTTTAGCATTTGAGTACAGTACTCTCGAGTTCATCCCAGATTGTTAAAATCTTGTTGTATGATTACCCGACCTTTTCCAAGACCTTCTATTTTGTCTTCTATGTGCTCAATGCGGTCGAGAGAGAGTTCATCTAGATGATTTAAAATTTCCTCAATTTGCTCCTCATGACGTTCCAGACTTGTCTTACGAGAGCTTTCTCCTATCTCAAATGCTTAAGGTAGGGCAAAAGTAGAGGAGGAGATCGTTCCCGGCCTCGTTTCATAAGAGAATATAATTCCTTCAAGGAAGAAAGAATTCTGAGAATTAAACATTGGAGATAAGCATTGCAGATGGAGGCACAATAATTAGCGGATGGTAAAAGTTAAATACTGTAGCATACATTTTTTTTTTTTATACTTTCATGACCTTCATATAGGGGTCATCATGAAAAAGTGAAAGAGTTGGTGAAGCTTTTGGAACTAAACCAAATGAGTATTTGAAGAGCTAGAATAAGTATTTCTTAGTGAAGCTAGGACATAGTCCCGTGAAGCCGGGATATAGTCCGGAAAGTTAGAGGAAAAAGCATCTTCAATATCGTAATTAGATGGTTGGGAAAGAAACATCACTCGGTTAACAACCCAGCGGTAAATAACATAAGTTATTTATATAATAGTATAATAGTTATGTACTTTACATACTATTCGGGAGATGTAGTGGCACGAAGGACTTTCTTGGATGGAAAAAGAAAAGTAGTTATAGTTAAGGTTTCAACCTTGTTCTCTATAACCGTGGCTCTTGATACCAATCTATAACACCCCCATTTTGACAAATAGCAGCGGAAGCTAATCTGGGGTATTATTTCATAGTACAACAGTCATAATCATAGAAAACGACTCGTAAAGAGACGTTTTTGTAAAATTTAGTTATCATTCATTTATTCATCAGAGTTTTACAAGAAGAGAGATCCTAAAATCTAGAAACATAAAGTTTGAATGATAACAGTTTAGCCATCTTCAAGTTCGTGCCACTCCGTGCCATAAGATGCTCAGTTACCTGAGATAAACATGCTAAAAAGTCAACACAAAGGTTGAGTGAAATTCATAGGTTTATGTTAAACAGTTTGAATACAAGTTCAATAGTGGGTTACGTTGTTATACACCCATAAGTGTAATAATTGCAATGAGTACAATTATTATAGAAAACAATATTATTGCCCTAAGCTCATGACACCGAGACCTTGAGATAATCAATAATCACAAGAAGTTGCCCCAACGGGTGCCTTTGCCAAACACCCCGCATAAGTAGATTTCAAGTGAAGTGTGTTTGGGTTGAGAAAGTATAGGTACACCAACGGGGGAGTTCAGTCCTAAATAGATCTATTCACAGCATTCGCGCTTACTCCGAAAAGTAATTAACGGTTCATGATAGTGGGGTCTTAATGGCAAAAGTAAGGACTTAGGCAATAATGCATCAGAATAGCATACAGTTAGAAAAATACTTGTATTCATGATTTATAGCATGTATCCCCCTCGCGGGTTTATGAAAATATTAGAAGATTTAAAATGCGAGGCTATGAACTCACCTTAACAGGGAAAATCTGATTGATGGCAAAAGTATATCAAGTGAAAGTAACGGCCTCGTCACGCAACCTGGGGTAATATGTCAAGTCTTAGTGTGATGGTTTATGTTTCAAAACTTTATAAAGTTTAACGTATTACTTTGATTTATTAATTTATGGGGAAAAATTGTATCAAATGTTCCGGGGGCTATCATAAACCGAGGCCCAAGTAGTATCGTTTGAGGAGTCCTGGTACTTCAAATCGTAAACCCAGCAAAACTGATCAACACACATACCTAATATGGAACCCCCCCACCATGAAATTCCCTAGTAACGTGATACGATAAGATTTTAAGTTTCTTTAAAAGCTAGTCGGTGATAAATTACGTTAATTATATAACGTAATTGTTTTATAATGCGTCGATCGTTGATTAATAGCGATAAATGTGTCAGGTTTTAATAAAATCCAGTCTTATAATATTAATATATATTTATATAATTTATATAAAAATATTATATATGTATTTTTAAGTTTGCAAAAATGGCAATAAATACCCTTGATTTATAAACTTTTACAAGAAACTAGGGTTAGGGTTTTAGATTTAGGGTTTAGATCGTTTAGGGTTAGGGTTTAGGGCTAAATATCATGCATTATGATGCTAATATGTTATGCTAAAGGAATGGTACGAAATTCATTTGAATTTTGGAGGGAAAATGAGTTAGTTTGAATTCGTGCTTCATGGATTTATACATTGAGCTTAAATGACTTGTACATTAACTTGGAGGGAAATGATATTCGAATTTTATGTATGGTACTCTTGTACAAATGTACATTCATTTTATATGTATATATTACATATAATTAGGGTTTTGATATAAACGTTAATGAAAAAAGTTCATTTAATAGTAACTTTTTGAAAAGTACGTTAAATGGATAACGTATTTGGTAAAAATGATATTAGAACATTGACTTGACATATTAGGATGTTTGCATGATATAAACATAGATATAGATGGCATTGGTAGAGTTTGCGTGAGCTCATTTACTTTAGTTATGTAAATCACATTACACAATGGAATAAAGCAAAAAATTTCCCTGTAAAAAGGTGGTATATATAATAGATGGATATTACAGTGCATCTAATTTAATAGATGGATAATTACAGTGATGAAAATTACGGGTTGTTATAGGTAAGGCTTGGATATTTGGATGTAGATACTCAAACGACGTGGATGCAACGCGACTATAGAGAGACTAGGGCTGAAAGCAGAAATGCGCTGTATTTTGTCCTTACCATACCAAATCACTTTCGGTCTAGTTGTTGGCAGTGATACCAATGAGGGTGTACTAGTGTAGCCTACCCACACGGTTAATTTCAAACTCTTTTGGATTACTGATTGTGTAGTTCCTCTTTATTATGATATAATAAACCATTTGGATCGGTTGTGTAGATCAAGTGTCAAAATTTGATTGATATTGATGACATCAAATAATATCTATTTTATAGCATCATTTATCCCATGTAATTAACCTATTTTGTATAATTATTGCAAAGAATTGTTACTTAATTGTTTGTATTTGAGAATTGCAGTAATTATAGAGTACTTGGTGAATATTAGCAAAAGGCGCGCATTCTGGAGCTTAAACGAAGATATTTTGAAGATTACTATTCTGACAACCAATACACCGTATCCATCAAGGAAGATATGGCGTGTCTATGCTTGCACTCACTAAAGACCACGAAGGATCGATGATCAATACACCGTATCCAGTGAAGACCAATACGCCGTAATTAGAGTAGTATATAGTTTTAATATTTTTAGAAGATATCAAACATGGTCCCTACTCCAAGAAACACCCAATACGCCGTATCCAAGACCTTAGATACGTTGTATCGATACCAACTATAAACCTTATAAATACAAAACTCAAAACGGATTTTAAATGTGCAAAACTCAAAAAATAAATCTTCGATACCTAAACCACAAAAGTCAATTTTCAGAGGAGAAAAAGAGCAGAAGAGGTCTCGCAACACATTCCAATCCATAGGAGACAACATCTAATTTCTTATACTTTTATAATCATTTAGTTTTTGGTATCATTCGTTAACTCGGTTAGTTTACCTTGGCTAAGTCATTACTCTTGTATTTATTATGATGTTTGAAGGCCTAATACCATTGTGGTATTACCATAAATTATTAAGATTTCAAATGTTTGGTTTGTTTATATCTTGACTGCTTAATTTATTCGTTGTTTTTAAAGATTCGTGTTTATCACATGATACTTGTTTACGTGCTTAAGTATGCGACCTATCATTCAACTGGGTCAAGTCCTACATATTTAATGCCGCTCCAACTTCGGTTGTTTGTTTGGGCGTAGGCTAAGAGTCCAGGATAGCTCTCCATATAGTAATGCGTATAGGTGGAACGAATAGGATCACTAATAACGTCCTGCTTGCCTCGATTGAACTGGTTGTACCGTTGTAGGTGGTGGCTTAGTACTAACTAATAAAGTTCTGATCATTGGTATAGTTTGGATTGTGGACTACCACCTAACACAAGTTACCGTTAAGCAGTAAGTGGGTAAAGTCTCTATGAGCTAGGGTTTAGTATGACACACATCGTGTTATCCTCTAGATGAATTATAATCAATTATTAGGATGCTTTTATGCGGAGCTTTAATTGTGACAACTTAAGTATCTAGGTCATAGGATGAAGTCCCCCTAAGTCTAAGAATGATACCAACCTCGAGAAAATATAATCATTGTACTGAATAAGCAAACCAACTTCTAATCAGATTAATGATGGCTAATACACTTTTCTATCATAAGGCGTGACCGCTCTTTTATCTTTTGTTAATTTGCTTGCATGGGTTAAAGTGTCTTGAATTGATTGTAGTCACCACCAAACCCGTGCCCGGACTCTCAGCGAATCCCCCTTTTACCTTTAGAAATTAGGAGTAGAAACTAATAGAGGATTAAACATAGTTTTGACCTTAGATTTAGAATTTACGTTAGATTTGATAACTAAAATATAATATATTGAGAGATAACCTCTCTTCAATGTTCGACACCCTACTTACCAGTAATCTACCCATCGACCGGTTATACTGCCCGGATAAAGTGTTGTTTTTGTTAAGTCGGCAAAATATAAATTTAAAACTTGAATCATAAAAATATACACCAACACAACGACACATCAAGTGTTTGGCGCCATTGCCGGGGAGTGAAAATTAATCTTGATTTTTATTTTATATTTTGGTTTTTAAGATTAGATCTAAGCCTTAGGATTATTGTAGTTTTTGTAGTCGTTTAAAACTGCTCGTTTGCTTACTCTGATTGTGTGATACGGCGTATTCAGTTCACTGAATAAGACGTATCGATTATTTAATAGTTTTTCTAGTAAGATTGTTACAGGATGGACGATCCGAACGTTACTATAGAGGAATACATCAGGCTCGAGGAAGAAAAAGCTCAAAAACGTGGGCAAGTATTTAACTGGGAAACTGTTAAGTATGGTAGAATCTGGTACAATGATGACTATCACAGAACTCAGATCCGTTGAAAACGAATTACCAGCTATTGCTTTCAAGGATAGTTTGACATCTGGTGAAACACTTTCTTGTGAACCCACGGTAAGTTCTCTTAATGATGAAATCGACTTTAGAATTTCGTTTGACGACTCCGATGATGAAGATTACACGGTAGTTTTTGATAAAAACTCATTTTCTTATAAAATAATTTCTACCAATGATTTGAAAACTGATTCGGGAAATGAATAATGAAAAATCAATATACCTCGTCTCACCGCCCGAGCCTACGGTTAGTTGTTTTAATGATTTACACTTCTTTAAAGATTTTGAGAATGAATTTCCAGCCATTGTTTACAATGATGCTCCAACGTCTAAATCAGATTTGTTAACTGAACCGATTTTAAGCCCTTAACATATCAATGAATTTGATTTGAATGATGAAACATCATTTTCCGAATATGATGAAGAGGAACAAAACTCTTTGTACTTTAATGATCTATTTCCCTTTGAACATAATTCATCCCAATGGCTTAAAGCCGAAAAAATACAATGATGATAATAAAGTCGATATCAAACATTCTTCGGGGGGTAATGTAATAAATACTAATGATGGTGCCTATGCACAAAGGTCAAATAAGCTTTTGGAAACAAGTCATGATACATCTAATAAATTTTTCAAAACTAATTTTTTTTCAAGGAATTAAATTTTAATATCATGACTTGGAATCATCTTAACAAAGGGATGTCAATTCATTTGTCTAAATCCCTGACTATGTACGTGCCATTATGGCTTCCCCTTCGAACCTCAAATTGTTTTATAAGGATGAGATTAAATTGGGGCAAGTCTAACTTAAAGACTTTGCTGTAAACAAAAATGGTTGCCGGGAGACAACCCAAAATGTATTTTCAATTTTTATCGAGTCTGTTTTCCCAGACTTTCGATACGGTATATCCAAACCCTATGGATACAGTCGATTGACTACTCTGGATGTACCAGTTTTTATTTTCAGCACAGTCTATACGACGTATTCATTAAATGAATACAGTGTATACAAGTATCAATACGACGTACTCTGGGAAATGGATACGGCGTATTGACTTCCTGTACAGTTTTAGGTTTTTATCTTGAGTCTAACCAACGAATACACGGAGAAAGAAATTGCGCTTGTTTTCCTATATTTTATACAGGACCCCGTAAAAGAAAATCAATGAATGTTGGTGGAGAATTTACAAATCTAGAAATTTGAAAGTGTTGGAGTCTTGAAAACTCAAGACAGCTGTTCAACATGAATTCTTGCTTAATAAACTCAACATGGAGAATCTACCAAGAAAATATCAGGGGAGTTTCTCATTCTAATTCTTTTTTAATTCTCGTATTTAATGTTTTATCTATACAACGAGGACGTTGTATAATTCAAGTGGGGGGATGGAATTAGAATGTTTACTTGTCTTAATTTTCACACTAAAATGCTTAAATTATGCTCAAATTTAAAAAAAAATTCAAGCATACTTTTGTGAAATTACTTGATATATAACCTGCACACAATAACCCTTGTTAGATATTGTGAGGATTTAACCTATCTGTTTTCAAATGTTTACCCAAATTCCACAAAATATGAGTGTGCCGGTGATGTAGTAGACTTTAAAACTTGGCTTGATATATCTATTCGAGACCGCAATAATAAGTACTATGGATTTAGATGGAGTAACTTGTTTAAATTGGTAAATTTTAGGATTACACCCAAATCGCCTTTACATGTTGCTTATTAACTAACTACACTGGTTAGTTAACCACCATATAAACCCTTTGTTTACTCTAATTTTAAGAGTAAGATACCCCTAGAACAACCCGTAGAGCCAATCCTTTAGGAACTACATCAATTATTTGTTTCGTTACACCTTTACACCTTAGCCTATCCTGTTAGATTAAGTTTATTTTACAGTTACTAGTTGCTTAAAGTGTAAAGTTTGTATTTCCCGAGTCTTTTGTCTATTTTGGTACGGTTGGAAGAAATTTGCACATTGCAAATGAGAATGTATATTAGTAGTCAAAACTCATGTGATTTTACTACCATCGCAATTAATGGTACGTCCGAAGAATGAAGAAATTATCGAAGGAATTATCCAGGATTATTATGATCGTGAAGATGGTGAAACTACACCGAGTTTCGTAGTATAGTATTAAAAAAGTTGAAAAAATTAGAAAAATCGCAAAAGAGAAGGAAAAGTTTAAAGATAATCGTTTCGCAACTACCGAAGGAATTACACGAAGGATCGATTATTCGTTGATACAAATCGACGATGTAGAGTATTGTATAAAGTGGAAGATATCGCCACTTACCTTGTAAAGTATGTAAAGTTTGGGATGAATGGGAAGTTGACCGTTACGGGAACGCCAACTTAGGTTGTTGTTTTTTTATCTATGATCAAGACGTTGTAAATAGTTGTGTCTTTATCATGGTAACGGTCGGGAAAAAAGTGTCTAGCAACTTGTATTTTAGACTTAATCTATTTGTTTCGTAATTTTTATCTAAAACAATAATTTTATTTCCCTTTTCTTAATCATTAACCAAGAGGGTTTTATGTGAATAAGGGATGTGATCGAGGCGTTGCATGGTACAATTCCCTCTTTACGGCGATGTATGGCAGGTCACAGCTCCGTTGTTGGTTTATTACTATTGGTAAAAGTTAGAAGATCCATACCCTATATTACTCTACTATTCCTACTCTTTAGCTTATTCGAGGTGGGAGTGAGCAGTCACATGTGTCTATCCCGTCGTTATGGGTGTGTATGTGTGGTCTTTGTTGCCCTCCTGGAATATTGGTATCGATAAAGATTAGTTAGAGTACTCAACTCTAAGCCTACCACATAAACCTATATACTTTATTAACTTATTACTCATTAAGCTTTAGCTGTGTAGAGGTGATCCTTGCCAAGCCTTATGACAGAATACCGAGCCGACCCGAGCAATTAAGCGAATTATTACAATGTTTACCACTCTATTAGTTGAGTGAGTTTGAGTTTTTCTTCTTTCCTATTTTTGGTGAGGTGTTGGGTTGTGTACTTGTAATAGATCAAATAAAATGCTTTAAACAGAAAATAATCCTTAGGGATACAATTTTTAAAATTCAAAAGGCATTTGAGGACAAGGTAGAATATCAAGTAGGGGTATTTTATTTGATGACATCAAATAATGGTCTAATTTATAGCATCTTATGATCCTAAGTATTTAACGCCAAGTTTGGTATAATTATTGCAAAGAATTGTTACTTAATCGTTTATATTTGAGAATTATAGTAATTTTAGAGTACTTGGTGAGTATTAGCAAAAGGCACGCATTTTGGAGCTTAAATAAAGAGTTCGAGAAAGTCTACTGATCTGACAGCCATGACGCCTTTGATTGCATGACTATACGACTTATCAAGACATGACTGAATCAAAAGGACCATCGCCTGACTTTGAAGAATACGCCGTATCCACATCAGCGATACGCCGTATATAATACTTTGGTCAACGAAGAAGAACAAGTTGGATTTACCCAATACGCCGTATCCATCAAGAAGATACGACGTATCCGTGCCTACACTTCACAAATAACCATGAAGGATTGGAGACCCAATACGCCGTATCCAGGAGACATCTATACGCCGTATTCACAATATAGTAATAAAATATTCTAAAAGATATCAAACGTGGTCCTTACTCCAAGAAATCCCTAATACGCCGTATCCCATATTGCTTGATACGGCGTATCAACGAGTTTCTAGACTCTATAAATAGAAGATCCTAAACTCAGTTTTAGGTGTGCAAGTGAATCCCTAAACAAAAGTCGACCAAGAGACGAATAAAGGAGCATAGAAGGTCAAAAAAGAAGCCTCAAGATCATAGGAAAACTCTTGTAATCTTCGCCTCAAATTTTCAAAAACGATACGTGTCGATTAAGGTTTCTTTTGTTTTAATCGTTCATATATCAAACCGGTGTATTTTTACAATGAGCTATCGGCTTGATACGTTAAGGTATCCATCCATTTTTATGAACTACTAATGTTTGGTTTGTTTTATATTGATTGCTTAATTTATCATTGATTTATTGATTATGTTTATCACATGATACTTGTTTAGTGCTTAAATATGCGACCTATCATTCAACTGGGTCTAGTCCTACATATTTAATGCGCTACAACTTCGGCATTGTTTGAGCGTAGCTAATGAGTCCAGGGATTGCACCCATATTGCAATATATATCTAGAATCATAGGATCACAAATATTGACCTATCCTTGCCTTTAGTTTAGTGAGCTTAGTTGAGCCATAAGGTGACCTTGGTATCAACGAGTACGTTCTTATTCCATTGGTAAGGACTCGGACAGTGGACTACTAGTATATAAAGAGCCGTTAAGCAGTAAGTGGGTAAAGTCTTCATGAGCTAGGGTTTAGTAAGAGCACCATTATTAATCTCCTAAGGTAGATTATAATCAACAAATGCTTGCTTTATGCGGATGCGTCTAATTGTGACAGAATTAGCGTGTCTAGGTCTTAGGAAGAAGTACCGCCTAAGTCTAGGAATGATATGCCCTTCGAGATAAGACAATCATTGCACTAAATAAACAAACCTACGTTTTATCAGATTATTCATGGTTGATATGTTTTCCTTACATTAGTTCTCGACTGCTTCTTTATCGTTTGTTTGTCTTCTTATGTGTGTTTATTGCTTTACTTGTCATCAAAACCTTAGGTTAGATACATAAAACCGTGCCAGTCTCTCAGGCTGAAACCCTCCTTTTTGCATTAGTTTTAGGTTTAACTTAGATAACTAAAATACTAATAGAATTAGGAATTAACACTCTTGCTCTTAGTGATCGACACCCTACTTACCAACGAAGCTACATCTTGATCGGGTACACTGCCCGTTAAAGTGTTGTTTTTAAGTTAAGTCGGCAAAATATAAATAGTAAAACTTGATAAATAAAATAACACATACACAATGACACATCAATTCACCCCGATGTTGCTTGGTTTCGAGCTCCATCCAAATGCTATCGAATCTTCATCACTTGCGTACAACTCCTTAATTGAATCGAAACCCAAAACCTCGTTACTAATGGACACCAATAAAGTGGT